>JARHVA010000558.1:4902500-4930000 GCA_037957365.1 Torreya grandis | reverse complement strand
TAGGAAAATTTTTTACTTCCTTTGTGAATTCTCAACTAATGGAGAGATTTTTTGTTGTGACTTTGGAAGATGAGAAAAGGGAGTGGGGCTAGTCTCTGACTCTATTGATGATTCTTAATTTATATTTTCTGGTACTATCATAATTTTTTTTTTAAAATTTATATCACTCATATAACCTTATTTTAAGAAAGTGACATGTTTTATTAATATACCAACTATGAGTAGTATGAAGAAGAAAAGTTTTACTTAGAATTACAAAGTGAAGTTGGGGATGAATAATGACATTCATAGTTTATGTTGTTTTATTTAAAATCTTATTTAAATAAAAATAATTCATCATAGATTTTTCATTAATATTTATTTAATAAGATATATGATGTAGAGAAATTCTTTTTTATATTTTATTATATTCACAGTGATTTTATTTATTTATATTTTATATATTGAAACTCAATATTTTAAGAGAAATATTTGGCCAAATGTGAGTAATAATTATAATTCTATCTTGAAGGTGATTGAATGATAAGGAACAGAGGAAGTTTTAAACTAGGGAATGGGTGGAAAACCGTATGTGATGAGGAAGGAAGTGGAGATGATGAGGATGACCAAGGTTAGGGATGAAGGTGTCTACCCTATAGGGGATTTTAGTGTGGAATAAAAAGAATAAATAGGAGAAAAACATATACAAAAAAGGAGAATGATAGTTCTAGGGTAAAATACCCAAGTTTTATTCCAAGGTTAAATAATATGTCACACATGTAGCTCATGAAATGGATATATAGGCTCAAATGATGGATAGGTGAGACTTGCAATTGTGTTACCTTAGAAATACGATTATCAAATTTGGATTGGGAAGTATAAAGTATCTATGGCATAGATTATGTAGATCAGAGAATGACTGGTGATACTAAATTATTACACAATCCTTGGTTCTATGAGGATGGTAAGGACCTAATCTTCTATGTAGATCTAGGATTTTCTTGTGGTGGGGCATGGGAGATAATGCCCATAGTTAAAATATGATTGGTACCTTGGGTAGGTACAAGAGAAAACAAATTAGGGGAGGTTATTGGCCCTCCCATGGTGTCTTTACCATCTACAGAACTTATATGGGGTGGATGATGGAGGATCTCACCCCTTGAAATATTAGGGACATAGGATGGGTATTAGAGGAACCCACCCCCTTGATTCTATGAATGACATGGATATTAGAGGAGTATTTTCAATAGTTCTTATTGTTTAAATGGATAATGGGCAAATCTATATATTCCACCTAAGAACTATAAGTAAATGGTTCTATC
Organism: Torreya grandis; assembly: GCA_037957365.1. Taxonomy (NCBI): domain Eukaryota; kingdom Viridiplantae; phylum Streptophyta; class Pinopsida; order Cupressales; family Taxaceae; genus Torreya; species Torreya grandis. Next base: position 4,928,699 of record JARHVA010000558.1, on the reverse strand, counting down.
TTGAGGTTATTTTTTAGGGAAGTTGGTTCTTGGGCCTAGGAGGGCTCTATTTTACTAAAGTCACTCTTTGGTATATCAGAGTGGATGATAGAGGACTCCACTCTTATCCACTAAAAGTTTTGAGATTCCTTATTTTATTCTTAAGATTATATGGAATCAGATCTAACATGGATGAGGCCTCCTTGGGGGTTATTATTTTATTTAGATAGGCTTGCACTCCTAAAGTACGAAGGAAATATAGAAGATGGGAGACAACTATGATGAAGATAATATCTATGGAGGTCCATACTAAGTTTAAGTTGGTTTAGTTTGGGGTGGCTATAAGAATCCCAACCAAATATGTTTTTATTAGAGTAGATGATAGAGGAATCCACCTTACTGATTTTAGTGGGTGGAAAAGTGAACATGTTGTGTCTTAGCTATGTGGAGGTTATGTATAAGACCCATGTAGTAGAAGAAATTTTTTTCCCAACAAACTCCTATTATACAGTGTAAATATTAGGAAATTACTGATGAAGGGTACCATATCTTCAAGAATCATTATTTTGTAACATCTTTGGTTATGATGTAGGTTATGGGATCCTTTAAAACCCTCATATTATGGTTTTAGGAGCCTTCAACCCCTCTTAATTCACAAATGTTATGGGAGCCACCAAACTATCTTGTTATTTCTTGTTATGGTTGTAGAAGCCTTAAAACCCTCTTATTGTGTTTCATTAGGTTGTGGTATCCTTAAAACCCTCTTGTTTCACCAAGGTTATGGGAACCTTCAAACCCTCTTGTTGTTCTAGTTATGGTTGAGGGAGCTTTAAAACCCTCTTGTAATGCTTGTTCAAATTTGGGGGACATTCCAAACCCTCTTGTTATGCTTGGTCTGTTTGAGGGATCCTTATAACCCTCTTTGTTGTGCTTGTTTTCATTTCATTTTGGGTCCATCATATAAAAACCTTCACCTGGATGTGGGTCTAGTTTTAAAAACCTTCACTTCTATGGTTCATAGCTCTGATTTCAAAACCATTTGTCTCATTAAATAAAAATAATAAAAATAATTTTATTAACTAGTATTTTCACTAGATGTTGAATTCACCCTTGAATATGATGTATAAATAATCATTACATAATATTATTATGGGATCCAACATTATATGATTTTTGGCCTTATAAAGTTTTAAATTTACTATGAATTTATTAATTATCTTTATAAAAAAATTATTTTATATGTAATAATTTATATTTAAACTAATACACATATCTTAGGTAAATCTATGTAAAAGGTTCTGATAGATATGATTATCAAGGTTCTTATTCTACTTATGTCATAAATCCAATATCATATAAGTGTTTCAATAATGACATCTCTTGATGTCTTTTACATAGATTTATCTAAGATATGTATGTTAATTTAATATATTCACATTAAATTATATATATATATATATATATATATATATATATATATATATATATATATATATATATATATATATATATATATATATATATATATATATATATATATATTCTAATAATACAATGCCTCTACTTTACATGTATATGAAATAAAATAAAATAAAAGAAGTCCATTATGTGAGCGAAATATGCAACATATAAAACTTCAAACATATTTTACTTATAATTCTCTCAAATTATAAAAAATAATCTTAAATAATACTTTAAATTAAGAAAAATAAAGTAAGGCATTATATTATATCCTTCTCTGCACTATTACAATAGTAGGTTAGGTCTCTTGACACAATGAATAATAATATGATATCATAAAAATATTTATTTAAAATATAATAATTGAGAATTATAAAATATATTAAAAGTAATAAAAATTATAAAATCTTAATACCAAAAAATTAATAAATGGTAATCCAAAATAATTATAAGGTAGGATCCATAACACTTGATTACTTGTCATGTTGGTCTTACCCTAGGGTTTTTGTCATACTATTTTTATTTTCCTCATCTCTATAGGATTATTATTCTATTTTTATGTGAAATTATTGATTTTAGCCTTGGGTCTACACCCTTTGGGAGGTTTACTTATATAATGGGTCTTTCTCAGTGGCTCACATCATTGGATGTGACTTAACTTTGAGGAAGCAATAAAGGAACTAAAATGAGCTAATAGGATTGTTCCCAAAAATATTCATGAGATAATATAACCCTACTTATGAATATTATCCTATTGTTTTAATTTATTTACATTTTTTTAATAATGCTTGTCACTAGATTTAAATTAATACCCTTAATGGTAAATTTTATGGGTAGTATCCCTTTTGAATCTAGGATTCATAGTTGGGTATAAACTAATTAGAACCCCCATGACATAAAGCTTATAGGGACTAAAAATTTGTCCAAGGGTTTCTCTTTATTTAGGCATAATAATTCTAAGAAATATACTACTATTCATAATCAAGGCCCATGTTATGTTACAAGATCTTTTCTTGTTTTATTTCCTTGGACTCATGATTTTTCCATTTCATACAAATCAAAACAAAAGGTCCATGTCTAGGTTGAATTTCCCAATTTACCTATGCCTTTTTATTATTTTTTTATAAAATTGTTTAAACCATTAGGACATTTTATATGTTAAAAAAATGATCATTTCTTTGTCACCTGCCCACAAAGATGCATCTATGTTGATTTTTACCTCATATAAAACCTATGATAAAATATTTATATCCATATTGGTGAGAAAGATATTACCGATAAGGTGTTATATATCAATATTTATAAAACTTATTTTATATGTTAGGCTTCAAACCATATGATGAAGTATTTTTGCCAAAAACTACACCTAAAATGACATGTCTAAATGTAGAAGCTAATCATGGATGGAAGGTTATGGGTTGAATAAATATTCAAAATAATAATAGCCACAAATCCTATAAAATTATTTCTAAACATTCCACTTCCACTAGTGTATTTAATCCACCACCACCAAATCAACCCTAGCTCCCTTTGCCAAATCTTAGTCTAGATCTGAGAAGTGATTTTCAAGCTATCAATGTGATTGTAAAACCTATAGAATATTTGAATCATGGATTCTCTCTTTTTCAAATGCAAGACATAGAGTCTATAAGGTTCTTGTCCTAGTTTTAATGTAATATATTACTCATTTCCTACACATCCTACAATATTTTGTTTAACATTATCAATAATTATTTCAAACTTAGCCTTCCACTAATGCTCAAAAAATGGTAATGAATAAGTGCCTTTATGTTATCCCCTATAGTATTTCTTATTAATTCTTCTTCTAACTATTGTAGATGCTTTGTAAATTATGCTAGATTATCACTAACTTATTCTTCAATTGGTAATTATACCAAATCTAAGATACCCATAAGATTTATGCCATAAATAATATGAAATGGTGATCTTCCTATTGATCTATTCACTAAACTATTATATACAAAAGCATATTTTGATAAATATAGGTCCCATTGCTTAGGATTATCTTTGGATAACTATATATCTCAACAAATTCCTTAAGCTCATGTTTACTATTTTTGACTATCCATCTATTTGTGGGTGGTATGCACTACTAAATTGTAGCTTAGTTTCAATTTTCATCCATAGAGGCCTCCAAAAATGAATTTGAAAATTTGTGTCCCTATCTAAAGTAATGGTTTATGGATCACCATCCAATCTCACAACATCATTGGAAAATAGTTTTTCTACCCTAGTGGTATCTACAATAACAAAATTTAAATCATTTCCTCTCTGTGTTTATTAACCCCATTACAAAGTCTATACTCAAATTTATCTATGGTCTTCTTATAACTGGTAATAACATATAAAACCTTTTATTTTATTTATGGCCTTTAGCTACTTGTCATATCCTACATCTTGAAACATATCTTGCCACATATCTCTTCATATTTTTCCAAAAATACTTCTCATCCACCAAAGATATTGTCTTAGTCTTACTAGAGTGTCCACATAAACCACCATTTCACTACTTTCTTATAATATTATCTCTTAGTAACCCACTTGGAATATATAATTATTTTTCTTCAAGAGATCATCATATTATATAAGGAACTCATCATATATAATACTTGTCTCAAATTTTAGTGGATTTATGGATTGCTAAACTATCTTTCCAATATCTAGATCAATATCATATAATTTATGAACAACTTTAAATCTAACTATTTAACTATCCATATTAGTTAACAATGCCACTTTCCTGCTTAGAGCATCAACTACCTAATTGTACTTTCCTCATTTATGATTCAAAATAAAAGTATATCCATGCAAAAGAGACACCCACTTTCCATGCCTACTATTTAATTTATTTTGAGTGTTCACATACTTCAAATCCTTATGATTTTTAAATAGGATAAAATATGTAGGCACCAACTAATGCCTCTAGTGTCTTAATGCTTGTATAATGGCATAAAATTCAGCATCATATGTGGAATAATTCTCTCTTAACTCATTCAATTTATAATTAAAATATGATATATGCCTTCCATTTTGCCTTAAAAAAATACCAATCCCCACATGTGAAGCATCACAATCCACCTCAAACACTTTGTTAAAATATGGGAATGCTAAAATAGGTTTTTATGTAATCTTATTTTTCAAATTTTTTTTTTTCCCTTTGTCCATAAATTTTATTTTCCTCTCATGTAATCTATTATTGGTGCAATAATATTACTAAATTTATTAATAAAATTTCTTTAAAATTTTATTAAACCATGAAACTTATTACCTCTATGATATTATTTGGAAAAGGACACTCAAAAATTTTATTTGCTTTTTCTTCATCCATTCTTACAACATCTACTGAAATTACAAAACCAAAAAATACAAAAATATTCTGCATAAATTTGCACTTATTCATATTTACATAAAGCTTTTTTTTTATTAAAAATTATAATACCATTCTCAAATGCCTCAAGTGATCTTCCTTAATATTTATAAATATAAAAATATCATCAAAATAATCCACTAAAAACCTACCAATATAATATCAAATATAGTGTTCATGACCATCTCATATAAGCCATCCCTAGTCTTCAATGTTGGTTTCCATTCATCTCCTTCATGGATCTGAGTCTGATAATAACCAATTATTATATCAACTTTAGTAAATTATTTTTATCCTATAAGAACATCCATCGTAGCATCAAAATGAGGTATAGGAAATTTGCTTTTGATGGCAATTTTATTTATTTATCTACTATACACAAACATCCTCGATATCCCATATTTATATATAAATTTATCAATGTTGGTGGTTCACTTGGACTCATGTTATCACTTACTACACCATTTTTCACTAATTTAGTAACTTATATTTTAAATTGTACATGTTTATTAGAATCATGTTATAAGATTCTTAATTAGATAACACTAACTATGGAATAAAACTAATATGATTATGGTTGTCTCTCTTTGGTGGTAAATAATCTGGTATCTCATTAGTTATAATATATATATATATATATATATATATATATTATTTCAACACTTATTCTAATTTTCCTAGTATTTGCACAACTTATGTGTCTTCTTTATTTTCTATTAATACATAACAACAACATGTCCTATTCATGTCTTTGATAAATTATTTTGTGGACAACATGCTTTCTTCCTTCCCATCTCATATAAGAGGTATTAAAACTATATTTGTACCACCTTTCCAAGAAGTATATGTATTATTTACTCCATTATCATATTTCCATGTCTTTCCCAAGAACACATGGCATGCATTGATTGGAATAAAATCAAACCATATTTCATCTTTGTAAGTTTTACCTATATAAAATTAATTAAACACATTTTATTTATTATAATTTCATTCCCTTTCATAAACCATTGAATCTGATAAGGATAAGGGTGTTTTTCACATTACAAACATAGTTTCTCTACCATTTCTTTAGAAACCATATTTTCACAACTATAACTATTTATAATTACTTTGCATATTTTACCTCCTGAAGTGCATGTTGTTTATAATATATTCATAAGCAGCCATGAGTCACTGCCTTATTTATTTTGCCCTTGTTCTTTCTATGGAGCTATCATTATTATCATCATCATGAAATTTTATCATACATGTCTACTACTACAACTTATGTATTTTTTATTTTATTTTAACCTCCACCAAATTTTCTCTTGGGATATCTACTTGCCTCATTTATTGTTCTTGATAGTGTGTCTAATCAAATGATTTGTATCCTTATCCTCCACACCTGTAACAAGAATAAGCTTTGTGTGGACCATTCCATCCTCTACCACCACCATAGCTTATACCTCTATGAAATCATATTCCTCCTTTTTGATACCAAAAATATTGTCTATTATCCTCTTGTCTTTCTATACCACGTGGTCTTCCTCCAATAGAGGATTTAAACCCCCCTCCCCCCTTACTACAAGTTACTTTCCTCTTTTTCCCTGAGTTTATTTTATAAAATCCTATCTATTTTGTTTCTAATCTACCTTAAAATCTAATTGATAATCCTCATCCATGAAAAATATCCTATTCATGCTCAATTCATCTTGAATATAAAACTTAAAACCATTTACATAACATGAAAAATATCCAACGAATGCTCAATGTATGCTCTATTTTTTTATTTAGTCATGTTCCACTCATATGGAAAGCTCTTAAAAATCATATGTATATTTTTATATACTACGATTTTTTTTTTAATCTTAAATTCTAAAATATTTTTCAAGGTTTGTGCACAATCTATAGGAAGAATTTTCTCCCTTAGATTCTTCTCCATCTTCCTCTAAGTATTGATATTTTATTTACCCCTTCTCAACATCTCTTTTTATAGGTGATCCCACAAAATAATTGCACGTTCCTTTAATTTCATGTATGGAAAATTTAATTTCTTTTTATCTCTTAGAGTTTTACATTAAAAATTTTCTTCCATGTTATTTAACCAATCTATCAAATCCTCTAGTTTAAACTACCTCCATACTTTGAAACTTTAACATTAATTCCATCATTCCTTCCCTCTATAGGGAAAACCATACTTTATTCTATTGATGGTTGATGTTATTGTTATTCATCATTCGATTTAAATTATTATTCATTATCTATTTCCTCTTCCTCTTTTTGTTGTCTTTGATTTGTAAAATTTATGACAATTAAAGTTAATTTTTTTTGCTTTCCTCTACAATTGTTGCATAGTCCTATTCATCTTTAAAATTCCTCCTCATCATCTCAACATATTTACACATAATATTCAATCGCATAATAATTTTAAAACCCAATACACATTCACAGAGATATTACCTCTAAGATTAAACATGCTTTGATATCAAATGATTTACACAAACTAGCTAAGTAAAATATTAATAGGCATAAAACATACAAATTTTATGAAATTAATCTTCTCTAGTAATTCTAATTGAATTCATATAGAATTATATAAAAGTATTTAAATAAAAATATTCTCAAAATTAAATTTGGCATGCATAATTAAAAACTAAATAAATTAAAAGCTACCTAAAGCTAACTGACCCATTCTTTTTTTGGTAACTTTTATCTTCTAACAAGTTTCTTAATCACTTTTTTAGTAATTATTTCATGTAAGCTAATATAGGACTAAAAAAATTCCACATATTCTCTACATAATAAACATACAAAAAAAGATAAATTTTAACTCATGTTCATGTCTAGTTACAAAGATATCTAATCTCTAAGAATTTAAAAATTTGAAAAATATTAAAATACAATTTCAGACCCTTAGATGATCACTTATGGCCCTGTAAATATATATAAAATAACTCTAAATTCAAAATTAAAGTTAAGATAACATTCTCCTCTTTCATTCCAACATTTTGGAATAAACAAGAGCTTAAAGGAAATTACAAAGTAAAAGTTTTGTTCTCTAGAAATTTGGTTTTTGCATCACTTAGGGTGGTATAAAGAATTTTGTGCATTTGAATTGGAAAGTTTTGTATATTAATGATGATAAAAAAAGCGTTAATCATGAATATAGATAAATAGATTGGTGGAATGGAAAATAAAATTCATACATTTAGGTATAAGTCATGGTTTAAGATGTGTCAAGAATTAGTATTGTCAAGTACATATGGTCAGATTAATATGTCTACACCTATCATGAGTAAAAGATACTAGATATAGGAATATAGAATAATCTGATAAATAATCACATATTTATAATAACTATAATGATCACTGTTGATAGAATCTATTATATGATGGGTAACTCTAGAAGGGCAAGAACTTTGTAGGGTACATTGTATAGTAGGTGAAGGTCTCACTACCTATGCTCACTATGGAACATAATGAATTATTCATGGCATTAAGGTAGTATTTTCTATAATATATGATGACCTCTACAAAAAATGTATAACTATTTGATATAATGGGCAATGAATAGTAGGCTATCTATGATAGTTGAATATTCCCCCTCTAAATTTTGTGTATAGATATATCTTGCATATGTGTAAGGATTATCTCTATATACATTGGTTATATCAACAAACTATGATAGTCGTAGGGATGGAGGATGAGATACCACTAGTTATATAGGGTAATGACATCATACACCTATACTTATGACTACCTTGTTTTAGTGTTTGTGCTTTAGAAATTGATGTGTTATAGATTGCACCACAAGAATATTTTACATCGAAGGGCATCCTATCATGTCAAAGAAACTATTAATCTATATAACTAAGAATGTAATGGCTAGTATTTCATAGACCACTTGAAGAGGTATCACTATGTATCTTAGGCTATTATGTTTCTATAGTTAGAATCCATTAATCATTCTTAACGTATATTATTTATCATGTTGTGTGTATCCAAGGGAGTGAAGAAATACCAGTGCACACACATTATTACTCGACCCATTATACATCATGACACATTTTATAGGTTCCTAATTGATATAGGCCCATATGAATAGTACATGAATATTTGAACTATCATGAATAGTTTTGTTGGCATTGAATGTGATCATAGGATGATGTGGTGTGGTGTTGATAAGTGTATTGTAATTGCATCTATTAGGTTATCATATGTTGTGGGTGGAGGATGCATATTTTATGAATATTGTAATTTTGAAGTGTTTTTTGTCTATATCATCTCCTACTTAAGAAATGGATCATATTAAATTTTCAACGTATGGTTTCTAGTGTTTTATGGTCTAGGTTCATCTTTAGGTGTGTTCAACTTGATAGTGTTGTCATCAATAATATCTTATATATAATATCTTATATATAATATCTTATATATAATGTATTAATTTAAAGCATTTTCTCATAAAATGTTCCACAATTTGATGATAGTCATAAAATGAATTGATATCATAGATATTTGACATATACCTATTTGTATCAAACTCTTATTGAGAAGGAAGAGTGATAATATTGTACTAAAGTATATTCTTTAATAATATGTGAGGAGGTGATGGTAATCTAAAAAATTATATCTTCAATGGAGCTAAAAATTTAAGCTAATTTATAAGTTATGATACTACATTAACTTTAATATTTTACTCATTATTTTTGTTAGTTGGTTTGACCTTGTACCTATATATTTTTTTGAAACTGTATGGCATAGTTAATTGAAGGATTCTAATTAATAATTTGTGCGTAAGATAATTTTTCATCAATGTTGATAGTGAAATATGATAGAAACTGATCTGCCAAAGGGTTTAATGCTTTGAATGATTGGAATGGAAGGTCATAAAATAATTTAAAATCATATTATTTGAGACTTCTTAGCAATGGCTTAGGTAATAATTTTTCATGTTGTATGTGTAGTCAAAACATGTGTGGAATGATCAAAGGTGTTGTAGTGTATCACCTATAGGTTTGTATACTGAAATCCTAGAATATTAAAAACCTATGCATAAATACTAAGATATTATCTTAGGGGATAATGTAATTTGAATCAAAGCATGTGAATCCATTAAATGACTAGCTCTAAATGATCCTTGCTCTAACTATAATGCCTTATCATCCAAAGTTGTAATAGTTTTATCAGTTGAACATGCATTAGGTTAGGTTGGTAATGAAATGTGTATAGTAATCATAAGATAGGTAAATGTTACATGTGTATAAATAGGTATGAAAATATCTTAGAAGACGTGTGTTTATGCCATACTTTGGGTGAATGTTATATGTTTCACTAGAGGTATTGGTGTTGAAATAGTTTAAATATTAGAGGTTTAAAAACCTAAAGTGAAGATAATAGAATAAAAGGATGGGTTGATGTCATATAAGGGGTCATATTTCCCCTAGAGTTAGTCACTTGATCCAACTTTTTTATGTTTGTCTCTTGAAATTATAACACTACATTCATATTAGTTATCTCTATTAGTCTCAAAATTCATAATAAATCTATCAATGGGGTGTGTATTATGTACTATATAATCCATAGAGGGACTAAGAGGAATGAAGGAGGTCATGCATGTTATTTATCATATCATGGTAATAAAAGGTAGTGTGTATTGGATGCTGAAAAAATATGTTTGAAAGAAGGCTTAAGATTGTTAATTGCTAATTTTATCCTTATTAGTGTTCTTAGATTTGATTTATTTGATGACATGATTGATCAGTGTGTAACATAAGTAGGTGGAACAATATGAAAAGATTACCTTCATGTATTGCATTATAAAATAAATCAAATGTTTATTCATTAAAAACATGGGTATTATGTATTATTAGGAAATAATAATAAATCAAGTATGAAAATAAAAACTTAAGGGTAAAAACTATAATCCTATAAGGTTGAAACCCCAAGGGAGGCCTAAGATTTGACATGGTTTGAGAAATGTATGGTTTCATCAATATGTTTCACCATTATTTTGTTGTAGAAACCTTAATATATAAAAAAACAAGTGTGTGAATTCATATTACCAAATATGGCATTCATGAATGCATCTGATTATAAATAATGAAAATTATTACAATGATTTGACATGTTTCATATGTTAAATGTAGTAAGTAAGAAAAAAGGTATAAGTGATTAATTTGTTTTATTGACTTTTTGTCTATGATTGTGTTATGATAGTGGAAAATAAATTGAAGAAGACCTATGATTCATCTAGAACTAAATCTAATTTTCTATCTACATATGATCTATACTCTCCACTTTGATTAAGTATCAATTGTCTATAGTGACATGTAGTGGTCAATAGTAAATTGTTATGGTCAATAGTGACATGTAGTGATATATATTATGGTTGTATTATTAAATATTATGATATATATACACATTCTAAATGCTCTATCCTTGTTTTGAGTTTATAATTAATATTTTCACATAGACTCATGTTTGACCTCACTACACCCTTTATAACTAATTTAACCACCACACACACACACACACACACACACACACACACACACACACACACACACACACACACATATATATATCCCTTTCCTAGATGACACGATGGATGTACTTGCAAGAGCTTCATACTTTACTAAGATTGATTTATGGAACATAGACAATTAAATTTATACTTGAGAATTATATATATATATATATATATATATATATATATAATGGTTGTATTATTAAATATTATGATATATATACACATTCTAAATGTTCCATCCTTTGTTTTGAGTTTATAATTAAATATTTTCACAAAAACTCATGTTTTACCTATATATATATATATATATATATATATATATATATATATATATATAATGGTTGTATTATTAAATATTATGATATATATACACATTCTAAATGTTCCATCCTTTGTTTTGAGTTTATAATTAAATATTTTCACATAGATTCATGTTTTACCTCACTACACCCTTTATAAATAATTCAACCACCTACTTATTCAATTCTGCATCTTCTTTTGGGCTCATATTGCAAGCAACTTGATTGGGTAGAGATGATCAAAGAATAAAATAAATATGATGTTTAATATATATCTATTTTGTGGTAAATCATTTAGTAATACATCAAGTATGACATCAACATATTCCTCTAAATATTTTGTTACTTCTGTTAGTATCTGCACAACTTTTATTTCATCTTTGTTTGCCATTAAGGAATAATAGAAAATTGTCATATCCATCTCCTTGATAGATTATTTTTTGGACAACAGTTTGTGTACTTTCCCTTATTCCTTAAGAGGTAATATAACTACCTTTTAACTATATCTCCAAAAGGCATGTGTTATTCTCTCCATCATGGATTACTTTCCAGTCATGTTACCATTGTATTACCAATAACATATGGCATGTATGCATTGTGATAAAAACAAACCATATTTCATCCCTATAAATATCCGCTACGATTTTTTTTATCAAACACCTATTAATTGTTGTAATTTCATTTACTTTCTTAAATTATGAACTCCATTAAGGATAAATATTCTTTTCACATTGTAGAGCTAGTTTGTCTACATTTTATTTAAAAACCATATTTTCACAACTTTCATTACCAATAATATATTTACATACATTTCCTCCTAAAGTGCACCTAGTTATTAAAATACTCATAATCCATGTATCACCACTGTCTTTATCTTTTACATGTTCTTTCCTTCCATTAATAATTATTCTTCTCCTCTTGAGATTTTCTTCTACATCTTTTGCAACTTATGGATTCTATTTTTCTCTCTTAGCCTCAATTAAATTCACTATTGGTCAATCATATTAGATATTTTATTGTGCACAATAGTGTGGGCACTCAAATTATACATAGCCTTCTTTACCACATCTATAGAAAACATAATATTTATGTGCATCATTTTTTCATTTGGGATTAAAACGATATCATCTCCTTATTAGAGATGACTATCCTCTCTTTAGCCCATGGGACCTTCTAAAATACTACATTTTATCCTCTTATGGCTTCAAAGTTAATTTTTAGGCATCTGATATACTACTAATTATATGCATACATAATTCATATTGAATAATTTTAAACCATTCACATACCTTGTAACATTTTTGTTTTCCATTTCAACATGCTCTACTTGAATGGACATATTAAAAACTACCTGCGTAGTCTTTTACAATGTGATATTTTATCCTTATATTCTAAAATATTTTTTAGAGTGTTTGTGCATAATCCACATAGAGGAAATTATATTTTACCTTCTTTTCCTTGTATATCTATGTATTTATCTTCTCCTTACCCTTTCTTTATTTTTATTTATATAAAAGCTACCACCCTGTCATTCCTCAACCCTTCAATTTTGGGCATGAAAAATTTAATTTCTTATCATCTACCATATTTTTATCTTAAAAAATATTCTCCATTATATTTTAAAAAATTATCAACTCCTCTGGTTTTAGACTACCCTTATATTGTAAAAGTTCCACCTTTATTATTTCATTCCCTCTTTCCAATGGCCTAATCATAATCTATTTAATTTATTGTGGTTACTCTTGTTATTCCACCCATTGATGAATTTCTTCTTATTGCATTGTTTCTTCATCAGTGTCATCTTTCTCTTTCCTTTTTATTTGACACATAATAACTGATGTGAGTTCCTCAAATTGCCTCTATAATTATTGTATACTCCTCTTCATATTTTCATATCATCTTCACCCTCTTTTCATCATAAGTATATTTATTATTAAATAAAAAAATTCTCCAAATTAAAATATAAAAGTAATTACAAATTCATAAATATTATCTTCCACAGATTAATTATTTCTATGATACCAAGTGATGAAATCTAGAAAAGCAAATAAAAAATTCTAATAGACATAATATACAAAAACAAATTATTGAGCATTAATAAACTGATTCTAATTTTCATCAATATTGAAAATAATAAAATAAGAACTTTTCAATAAAATACAACTCAAAATTAGTGTTGTCATGCATAATTTAAAAACCAAATTAATTAAAAAAAAAACTACCTAGAGTTAACTATTCATACTATATTTCATAACTATTATTTATATCAACTCTTTAATGCAAGTTTAAATGGGAATAACAAGTATCCCTCATTATATAAATTCCTAAAAAAATCTAATGGGTGACTTTGAACTCATGCTCACACCTAATTACAAAAATATCAAATACTAAAAATTCTAAAAAATACTAAAAAATATTTAAATATAATTTTTAACCCTTAAATGGTTGATTTTAGCTCTGAAAAATGTTGAAATGAACCCTTACCCCATAAATTTGGTGAGTATGGACCTATATGAGAGGTATCTATAAAATAATGTCCCTAATTAAGTTTTTTGATCAAATTTTATATCTTCTAGAAAATAGGCTCATGTATCATTGCCACTTATACCAGTTATGTTATTTAAAATATTATTTAACTCAAAATAATTTATTATATATTTGTTCAATAATGTTTCCTTAATGAGATATATAATTTAGACTAAAATTTCTCTTTATTTTTTATTATATTAATAATGAGTTTTTAAAAATATTGTTATAGAAATATTATAACTCTATATTGTGAGTGAAATCTTGGCTCAAATGTTAATATCAAATATATTTTTATTGACTATTATTGTCATTAGATGTGAAATTAACCCTTGAATATTAATTATAAATCATCCTTACATGAATTTATTATGGTATTTATCTCAATATGGGATTTGGCCTTATCTATAAAATTTTAGCTTTATTGTGATTTTTTCAATTATCTTTCTAAAAAAATATTTTATAAGAGTTTTATACCGATTCAATCAAGCTAATATTTTTTTTGAAATCCATGGTCTATGGTAAGGCCTTCATATTAGTAAAGAAAAGAGTTGAATGAAATTTCTTATCCATAGGATTTTTGAACTCATCATTTATTCTTTTAAAAAAACAAGGCTAGCATGTATTAAAATTTTAATATCATTATTGAGGAACCTTGTGCAAGATTGTTGGATGAGTTCTTTTCCTTGTATATTTTCCACACTCAATGAAACATCCCAAAAAAGAGATAAATAATTAAATAAGTTATTCTTAATTCCAAGGGAAGGGATCTAATAGTCATACACCCTAATTGTGTGGTGCGTGTAGCCTAAATTGTGCCATGTGAACATGTAAAATTGATGTCAACAGATAACTTAATGAGTCAAATTCTCAATTCTATATTTTTAGTTCATGATGTGTCTATAAAAACCCAGTGATGATCCCCATATAATAGATCTTTATGGGGCCATTTCGGAGGTCTGACTGACCCCTAAGCATGCCATGAAAAAAAATACTTGGGGGGCACTAGTGGGGCATACACTCCCCAAAAAATAAAATGGTCTTGGAAAATGTGGGGAGTTCATAATATAATTAATAGTGTGTAGTTGGAGGAATGTATACACTAGGTTCAAGGTGGTAGAGAAGTTCTATCTCACCATCCTACATTTATGACCCACTACCTCATATTCATTTTACCAATACTTGGGTATTTCATCCCAATCTTATAGCATGTTTATCCCTATTCATCTACATTTCATGAGTAGGGAAGAGAATATGGAGGGTTTAAAAGATGATCGATTGATAAAAGTAGTATTAAATGAATGAGTGATTATACTTGATTTCCATAACTACTTATAGGTGACATTTTTACACCTCACTATGTTTGTTAGCCATTTGGTTTTAAAAATGTTAATAACTTTGAATGTCTATAAAAAATAGTGATTTTATTTTCTCATTATGTCAATTAAGACTAGTGATTATGTGAATCATTCAAAATCATTTTTTGAGTCACATGGGTAATTAAAAATATCTATGTGTGTATGAATCCCAAGACCTACTCAAGTGTAAGATTTAGTGGGTTGTGAACACTATTAAAAAAATATTTATCCAAGAATGATATGGCTTAAAACCTTAGTGAGGTATTCAAAACATCACTTTTAACCCTCCATATCCTCTTCCCTAATCATCAAAATTAGCTAGACATTTATAAATGAAGCACTATAAAAAATGGGTTAAGAGGGTTAGGGTTATAGGCATGTAATTATTTTAAGGGCTTATAAGATGTGTTGACGAGAACATTTTATTGTTGACTAGAAAGAGAATTCAAATTCACCCTATAATAAAGGATTTTGTAAAGAATATTCACTATCATAGGGTGACTATGAACCCTATTGATAATGAAAGAAAACCTTCAGGGATTCCATGAACACACCACCTCTGCTCCTTCCCTCAATGTAATGCACTTTTTTCACTATAGTGTAACCATTATGTGAATTGTTTAGAATGAATACATATAGATAGATTAGTGCACAACTCTATCTTTGTAAATACACTAGCGAAAGAATTGATAACATCCATCTCCATTTTTGCTGGCATTTTTAAACATGGTTAAACCTTAGATTTTATATGGTTATCATTGCCTACATGTGAGGTTTTAAAACCTTTCCAACCCTATGAGGCAAATGGTCACAAGGCTTGGACTATTTGTGTATAAATAATTCAACCCCTTGGACCTACAAATGATAGGTTTTTTTAGTTTTATAGGTTTTTTAATTTGATTTATTAAAAAAGGGCTTACTAGGTGTAGGTACTAGGTTTTTAAAAGGCACATTTTAGGCAAGACATGTCTATTTCTATTGGTGTTTCTCAAAATGACAAATCCTTAAATTTTATCTACTTATTACTGATTTTAAGTGGGGTATTCTAAACCCCACTAAGGCTATGAGCCATTATGATTTAAAAACTATAAATATGCCTTACAATGTCAGTCAAAATGTTTAAGTCTTGGATTTCATTTATTATTGCTTATAGGTGAGGTTTTGTTGAGAAGGAAGGGTTTGTAAATGTTATCTATGTGCGAATCATTTGGAATGAATAATTTTAGCTTGGAAATATAACTGTCCATTTATGAGTGGATTATAATACAAGACAACATGCATTTATTTTTTAAAATCAAATTATCAAATGCAGTGATGAGAATAATTTCTTGTTGACTATAAGAAACACTAAAACTCACCCTATAATAAATGAGTTTGTAAAGAAAATCCACTACTATTGAGTGAATTTCAATGTTCCTGATAGTCTATGATAACTATCACCTCTTTCATCAATAGAATGACTTCACTTGTAAGAAATGATGACAAGTGATGGTAAGTGCTCATACTATTATTGTTTCTATTACTGTTATATCATCTTCAAAACCCTCCATATCCACTTCCCTACCCATGTAATGTATACACCAATGGGGATGACCATGCTATAAGGTCAGGGTGAATTATCTAAGTATTAGAGAAATGAATATGAGGAAGTGGGTTATAAACATAGGATGATAAGACACAAATGTTGTAAACATCGAGCCAAGTGTTTACCTTCCATGGGTCTTACGTAATTAACCAGACATTTAATGACAAAGCAATATATAAAAAAGTGTTAAGACTACCATTGAAATTTTCAAGCCATAACTACTCATTTTAAATGATTCACCAATAATTACATTGAATTCAACACATCTTAATTGACAGAATGGTCCAATAAAATATTTTTTTTTACAAACATTAGAAGATATGATAATTTTTACAAAACTAAATGGCTCACAACCTGAAAAAGGTGTAAAACATGTTACCTACAAGAAACAATTAATTATTTCTCAAACATAAGCAACCAAAGTGTAATACTTTAGAGTTGATTATTTCAATTTTGCAGTTATTTGTTTTGGTGTGTTAAGTATGAAAAATACTATAAGAATGTCATTTTCATGATTGTAATTATTATAAAAATGTGATTTTCATTTATTTATATCTTTTTTTTGTTCACAATGTTAATATCTAAATTTGCACTAGTGTTTTGTAGCACAATTAATCCTTACATTTTTTTGGGAACATGAATTGCACAATTAATATCGAGGTTTGATAGCATGATTAATCATTGCATTTTTTGGTTTTTTATAGCACGATTAATCCTTACATGATTAATATACAGGTTTGCTACTTGCTAAAAACCTACAAATGAAATTGAAATAAAACATTGAGATGTGTTATATTATATTATTGTTTTATATTATGTTAGTGTTCAAAGGTGTGGATTATAATTTTTTTCGTTGGTGAGCCTTCCACATTTTTTTCAATCATGTTATATTCTATAATTCAATTTTATATTATATTTTATTATTCGTGAGTTTCAAATATTATTATTTTTCTGATGAGCCTTACACAGTTTTTTAAAACATGGAAAGATTTGGACAACAATAATAATAAACTTCAATGGAGAAACAAATAGAAGAAAAAGGGGATGTATAATTGAGTAGAAATTATTGTTAAAAAGTACAATGTTGTTTTATAAGTAATGCATCCTGTTGTAATAACTGTTGATAGCGAAGACATATTGTAGTTGAGAAATAATATAAAATTTATATTTTTGAACCTAATTTTTACATTTATCCGTGTAAATTTTAAATCTAGATATTAGCATTAAGATATTGGAGATTAATAATAGTACATTATCTTGTGTACATATTATAATATTTTTATGAATCTTTGTAGAATACCAATATTCAAGTATTAGTACTTATGTGTTTATAATCAATGACAAAATCAACTTCATGTTTTAGAGTTAGACCCCATATCTTCAACTACCTTCTCAATTATTAGACGCTGCTCAACCATTATATATAAAAAATATTTTTAAATATTAATGAATTAAAATTAAGTCACATCCTAAAATGATTACAAATCCCAATTTTGAAGGTAGATTGTCGGCTCCTCATATTTCCCAATTTGACAGGCGTTAATTCTCAGTATATTCCATTTGGTGTAGTACGCTGCATTTTACGATAGCCTTGAGGTGAAGCATTTTTACTTTTAGATGATATGAAGCCACCCCATCTCCCATGCATTGGCTATTTTACCGCGTAGTGGAAGTGACAATGGAAAATGCTCAGTTATGTTTTACTTTCCGTATTGAATTTAGGTCTCTATTGCTTTGAATGTTTGCTTCTATGATGAAAATGGCAGTCAGCTGGGAAATTTTTAATTTAAATGTCAATAAAAGAATTGTCTGGGCTAAGTGTTTTGGCTGCTTCATTGAATAAGTGGGAATGGGTTGGTTTCGATAGCAGTCTACGCACTTTTGTTTACTTGAAGGATGTTTATTTTCTATTAAATATGCCATGCGTAAATTTTTAGTGGCATCATCGAAATTTATCTTCAATTATGCTGACATGCTCTGTTTTTCTAGTCTAAATAGTGTTTATCTTGGTTACAAAATTCTGTAACTTAATAGTTTTTGTTTATGGCTAAAAATATAGTCATTTTCTTTCTCCCTCCTTTGACGAGGTCTAAATTATTTGTTGCACTTTACAATCCCTTACAGAAGTTGACTTCGTTTGGGATCCAATGTTTCCTGCATGCTTTTTTGTCTTACAAACGTATACATTGATGGGGTAGTTTGGATTATTAAACCATGGAGTTTTATAACATGAAAAATATACTATTTTAACTATAAAGTAAGCTTTTGAATTATTTAAGTCATATCTACTGGAAGGTATCGAAGGTGAATTTTTTTTTTAATGGTGGGATACAAACTTATTTTATATGTATACTTGGCTCTAAGGTTGGCTGAGGTTGACTTAGTAAAACACGTGTTTTAGGTAATATATGATTTTAATTAGTCCATTCTCAAATTGGATACTCTTAAGAAGGCAAATTTGATTTGAGTGAATAAAATATTGTTTGAGGTAAGTTATAAAATTCATGAGGATGTTGCACAGTTTGGGTTCATTGTAATATGCTGTTTGGACTAGCTAAAGATGCTTTTTAAGGCTATGGTGGCAAATGACATTTCTAAGAGCCAAAATTGATGCATTTTATGATAAATTCGAAAAAAAAATTCCTTTTTGACAAATTCTCAATTAACGAAGAGACATCATGTTGTGATTTTGAAAGATCAAAAAGGAATATGGGCCATATTGTGATGGTCTTGGACTTTAATAATGATTCTTTAGTTGTGAGTGGTAGGAGGAAGAAATGTGTTACTTTGAATTATAAAGTGAAAATGAGGATGAATAATAATATTTACACTTTAATTTGTATTATTAAAAATCTAACTTAATTCAAAATAATTTATTATATATAATTTTATTGACGTTAAGATATATAATGTAAATTAATTATTATTTTTACAAATTTTTTATTATTTTGATAATGTGTTTTTGTTTTGTTTGTTTAAAAAAAAAAAAAAAAATATTGAAATTCAATTTTTGGAGCTAAATCTTAGGCCAGATGTGAGTTTAAAATATATATTGCCATTAAATCTTGAATTTATCTTTGATTATGATTTATATATGAGTTGTAGTTTTAGTTATAAATTTTAATTTTGTTATAGATTTATCAATTGTCTTTTAAATATATATATATATATATATATATATATATATATATATATATATATGTCGATAAATGTTATTATTGAGGTTTTTATTCTATTTATGTCAAAAATTTAACAATATATAAATTTGTCAGAAATGATATCTCTCTCGATATTTTTTACATGAAGAAATAGATATTTTTCTATTTAATAATATAATGCCTTTGCATGTATGAATCTAAAAAATAAATTTATTAAATGAATGAAATATGCAATATATAAAACTTCAACCCTATTTTACTTATAATTTTCTTTAATTACAACAGTTAACCTTAAACAATATTCTAAATTAAGAACAAAACTTTAAATCATGACATTTGAGTGTTTCGTATATTATTTCTATAATAAATTAAGCTTTTGAATAATATGAATTATAATATCATAAATTTATTTATTAAAAATATAAAATAGATAAAATATAATAATTAGTAAAAAATAATTTCAAAATAAAAATAAAAAAATATTAAAAATAACAAAAATTCTAAAGTTTTAACGCAAGAAAATAACATGTTAATCCAAAATAAAAGAAAAGGGAAGAACAAGAGAGAGAAAAACTATCATTAAGATACATCAACCAAAATACAATTATACTTGCCCTTAAAAACAAAGCGCAGTCCAAAGATATCATAAAAACTATAAAAGGCACAATAATATCACAAAATTACGGAGTCCAAAGCCATCCTAAAAGTTAAAAAAGGCACAATAATATTACGAAATTAGAGGGAGTACAATCTCAAAAGTGGACATAATTTGTAAAGGCCAAAAGTCAATGGTGGTATAAAACAACCCTCGAATTAGAGTGTTGGATGAGTATAGTCGATTGAGTTTTCATTTAAATTTAAAATTTAGGGGTATATTTTTAGTTGGGCCAACACTACAAAAGTAAAGGATATTACACTTTTCAGCACATGAACCAGTAAAACCCAAAAAAATAGTGGGAGAGAGACGAGAAACCGTTGTCGTAATCCACACCTACAAAATGGTCATGACCCAATAATGTTGGACAAAGATTATTGAAGAAGGTATAATCCATCATATTTCAATATAATTATAAAATGTCATATGGCCACCATAAAATAAGGTGTTTTGAGAAAATATTAGAAATATCATTTCAAATTGAGATATAAAAAAAACATTATGTATTGTCTTTAATATTATCTTAAAGTGGGTGTTTTTAATTATTATCTCTCTAGAGACAATATATAATACTAATTATTTTTTCTCTTGAGAGACAATAGTATTTTTTCTCTCAAAAGATAATATTATTTTTGTCTCTTCAGAGATTATAAAATACTTTTTGGTTTGTCTCTCGAGAGACAATATTATTTTTGTCTCTCAAGAGACTATCATTTTAATCCCAACTATTGTCTCTCAAAAAACAAAATAAATTTAATTATATATATATATATATATATATATATATATATATATATATATATATATATATATAAACCGTCATCTTTCATTAAATTTAAAAAAAAAAACTATATAAATTTAATTTTTGATTCATGTTGTGCTAACTTTCAAATCACATCCTTAGTGTTGTCTTGTTAAGTCATCAAGATGTTATGCCTTGAAAACTAATATTAACACATCAATAAACTGTGGCTTTGACTAGTGAAAACTACCTCTAAATAACAAAGAAACTATGGGTTTCACCACTGAGATTTGAGGTAATATGGAAACTACCTCTGAAGAACAAATAGATTACAAGAGATGAATGTCTTAATTTTTTCAATACCTCCTCTACCATATTATTTATATAAACCAAAACCATAAATATACTCCCCTACTTTGCCATCTTGTGTCTTTCCACAATTTCATTTCATCAAAAACATGAATATTTTTTATTCAAATTATCACTTGTTAAATTATATATGAAACAACCTAAATTTTTTCAGTAAATTATTTTCAATAACTAAGAACCTAACTAAAAGTGTTGAACCACTCTAACACACCACATATATTTGAATCACCCTCGATGCATTGTTTTAGTTATTCTCAAAGCAATGTCTTAATATTCCCTTTCTTTGTGCATATCATATGATTGTCCTTTATGTTACTTAGAATTCATCTCATTTCCATGCACCTTATCTTCTTAAAGGAAGAAGTACATTTTTAATTTATTTTTACCAGAAATGGATGTGTTAAAAGTGAATATTCTTTTAGTACATTTACATTTGATATAAGTAATAGAGAAGCTGCAATCTGATCCATAATAATAATATAAATATTAGTATATATTATTAATTACGGTAAAATAAATTACTACTTTGTAAAATGAGATTACATAAATGTCATGATCATTTTATGTATAACTTAAGAAATAGATTAAAATCAAATTTAACATATAAAGCATGTCATGTTTGGAATATGGGCATAGAGAGAAACAATATGAAAGTTTTTTTGTTAATTAAGGAGGTAACTAGAAAGAGGAGATAACACATTTTAATACTTTGGAGATGTATAGTCATCAATGACCTAGAATGCTTCACCTCATTACATTTCCATGCATCATGTCTTCTTGAAAAAATGTATTTCCTATATATTTTTAACAAATTTGAAAGTACTAAAAGAAGTATCATTTTAAAAAAAAAAAATACATAGAAAATGCATGAATAATTTTTTAGTGTATTTGACTATCATAAAAAAGCCACTATTTAACATAAATTATGTTATGTAAATGTTGAGATGATTTTTCCTATAGCTTAAACCATGAATTGAGAGCAAATTTGACATATAAATCATGTCATGCTAGGAAGATAGACACAAATATAAACAATATGAATGAGTTTGACAAGTTAGGGAGGTAGTCGAAAAGAAGAGAAGAAAAAAAACAAAAAATAAAAATATTTTAATATTTTAAATATGTATAAATATCAATAAAGAATAATTTTAGACCATGTCAAATCTTGATGCTTACATTCCGCCCCTCCCCCACCTCACCCCACCAAAAAACACTAGTGTTTATCTAACTTGTTTATCTTTTGGTCAAACCTATGACCACATATAAGAGACATAGACACCAGTCCAAACTTGTTTATATGAAATTGCAACTCATATTCAACTAAATTAAATGGTGAAATTAGCTTTAGAAAAGAACTCATCTTCAAAAATTTATGAAATTTGCATTACAAAGGTAGAAGTGGTCGCTATAATTTATGAAGATCACCAAAAGACTATATAATTTAAGTGGGACTCTATTGGTAAAAAAAATTGCTTATTTTTGGGATTTTCTTAGATTTTTTTAATGTCTAATAGGAAATAATACAAATATCTCAACAAATAGATAAATCACATTGAGGAGATGATTTTTATTTATGTTTGAGAGGGAAATCACTTATAATTGGTTTTTGAATTTTTGTTTGCTTTTAATTAAAAATCATAAAAAATAAACAAAATCAAGAAATGGTGAAACTTGAAAAATGAGATAATAAAGGATGAAAGTGGAGGTGAAGGCGAAAAACTCTTGACGTAAGAAACTCATAGAACTGTTGGAATAACTTGAATTTAAATGAAGTGGCTATAAATTCTTCCTCTTACACTAAAATAAAAGTAGAAGAAACATATGCATGGTAATAAAATAAATTATTTAAAAGCACAAGGTTTCCTCAATACTCAAATTCGGTACATTTGATACAAAGCCTACATATAAATTTTCAACACAAATTTGGAAAATACTGTGTGTTTCACATAACCGATAAAAATGTAAAATTTTAAGGATATCTCTATCTATAAAAAAAACCAAATTTCCCAAATAAAGTGAATCTAAACCTAAAAATCAAATATTAATTTAATAAATTTGCTTCTACTACATTAAAAATATGAAAAAGTAAATGCAACATAAAATGTTTCAGCCAACCCATTTCAAGATCTGCAATAATAACCCCCTTTACAATGGTCATCTTATCAATTTATAATACACATGAGGATGAAAATGACATTTTGTATTTTTATGACTTTCAAAAAAAGAGGGTTTATGACCATATGGTCACCTTTGTCTATCTATGAAATATTTTAATGTGTATTTTTGAACCATGATGATTCATTCAACTTAATAAATTAGACTCATTCACCATAAAATCTTATGTGTAGTTAAGAAGGTTATAAATTTTTTGATTGACTCATTCACCATAAACTAAGGAAGTGTAATGAGCTGAGCAAACCCTAATCACTCTCATTGATGATTGAATACTTCTTACATATTTGATTCTCACATGAGAGAAATAAAGTCACACACAGTTCTCCTACTTAGTATCATTTTACAATTGTGATATTTAAATATATGAAATCAATTAATTATTTATATTTCATACTTGACAATGCTTATTTTGACTTGGATTTGGTATGATTCTGACCTGAATTTTGATTTTTTAGTGAGTTATTTGTAATTTGGGAAGAATAATGTATTTTTTCAATATGCAATAGTGTACATATGTTTACCAAATAAGTTATAATTTTCATATCATTTGTGGCCTTGATATATACATATATATAAGTCCAATTAGGTAATTTATCATACCACTAACACACTAGGTAGATGGATAGACTTAGGAAAATATTTTATTTTAAAAAGTAGTCATTGATAGGATAGGGTCACTATCAATAGGCACAAGGGAAGTGTTGACTACTAATACTAAGATAGTTTGATTTTAGTGACCCATGCACAAGGGGACTAAACTAAACATTTAGACAAGTCTATGTAGGATAATATGAGGTTCTTAGACTAAACTAAACTATACTAAGCTAGTTTGATGTTTATAATAGAGAGTGAGGTTCTTGTATGTGTGAAACAATATAATAGAAGTGTCAAAATTATAATTTATCATGAAAGTGTGAGATAATAGGTGGTTAGGACCATATATGAATGTGTTCTAATCATGCACGGTAAATATGTGTTAGTCTTGTCATTGTCAAGTACTTAATATTAGATTTTAGTATCTAAAAATACCTCCCTTTATTCTACTAATGGAATTGAAAGAGTAAAATTAAATTTTATATTTGAGTGTGTAAAACACACTTTGTCTTTGGTAGGAATTTTCAATTTTGTAGGTCACTAAAAAACAAACCCTACAAAACACATATGGTATTCGATGTTAATGAATTGAAATCTAAAATTTGAACTTGAAATTTGAAAATTAAAGAGAAAGGAAGGATTACACCTTTGTGTTATTTAAAACCATGTTTCCATTAGAAAATTTTAAAGATGAGGTGTCTATGTTGAAGCATTGGATAAACATTATTTCCAATGAAAAACATGGAGAGTGGTTCCTCCTGTTAAACCAAGGAGAAATGGAGGATTATCAAACATTTGATTCTGTGTAACTATGAAACCTTTAGGTTGGGAATATGTATGTCCTAAACTTCATAATTGTGGGGATAAGTACATGATGTACTAATGAAAATAGATACTCAACTTTGATAAATTATCAGAACCACATGATGGGTTTTCTTGGAGTAATGTTATGGGAATAAAACATGATTAATACTCAACATAAATTACTTAAAAAAATATGAATAAATCAATACATATGGATTTATATATTCAAGGTCAATCACTAATTAGGATTGAAAAAGTGTTTGTAAATAAATAACTATAATAGTGTTCATTTAAAATGTGTAAATATGCATGAATCAATGTTGTGCCCTTTTATAACTATGCCAATTTTAAATTGTCATAGTATGTGTGTACATGAAACATTATCTTACCTAATGAATTTGAAAGTGTTTACATGTGCATGAAATATTATCATGCCACATTAATATGTACTAACTGATATAGAATTCAATGCATATATATGTTGAATCTGAGAATCTCTATCTCAAATGTATGTATATGTGAAATCCGATAATTATTTTGTTGTAAATTATGTACATATTATCTTGAAAATGCATTCAAATGTTTATGCATATAT
>JARHVA010000558.1:4822500-4892500 GCA_037957365.1 Torreya grandis | reverse complement strand
ATGTAACTTAAATTAGACATAGTTGAGAAATATTGTGGGAAAATATAAATACTCATGAAGCACCCAAATGGATAGATAAAAAGAACACACAAATGAAAAAATAGATAAGAATACATGCATGTAATATATGCACATGAATACAAAAATGAAAAAAAGATCTTATTGATAAAGGGGGAAAAATCAAAGCACAATTTAGAAAAATTATACAGTCCAATCTTAAGAAAAAATATGTACAATTCTCTACTATTTTACACATTTTAAAAAAGGGAAGACCCATTCTTGATTTTTTAAATTAAAAATATTTGTTTCAACATAATTGGTTTATGGATATTCCATAGTCACATTGGTTAGATAACAATGTTTGGGAAATGGTAAAATGTCTAGCCATTATTGAGAAGGAAAATTTGAAAGAAAGTGTTAAGATATCATTGTTTATCTCTCTATCCATTGATGATATCATTACAATTGATAACATAACATGGGTTTGCATGTATATGTATACCTTTTAAAACTATTCAAGCTAATCTCATATTTTAGCTATCCATAAAATGGTAGAATATTGCAATGCAGAAAACTTGTATAAAAATGTTGTATCCAATTTAAGAGAGAGAGGTAGGATGGATGATTATGCAATAGCTATGAAGTTACTGTGTGTTGGCACTGATGGTGCATTAGTGATTCAGGGATATAGAATGGGTCTTTGTGTTCACCTTCAAACAATAGTTTCTCCATTTATGATTTCAACCCATTGCATGGCACATAGAATGAATATTGCATACAAAAATTTTAGCACATTTAGTAATGTCGTAAAAGTGAAATATATTATTTATGACTTACATGTTTACATGTCAAGAGGCATAAAAATATTTGTGGAGTTATATAAATTTGAAATTGGGGCGATAGATGGTAAACAACTACTGAAAGATGTTGAAATCAGATGGATTACCATGTATGAACTTGCAAGTATAATTTTTGAGGAATATCCATCTTTGACAGGGTTTATGTATAAATATCATAGGAAAGTTGAAAAATCAAAATATTTGTTGTATCGTTTAACATATTTATAAACTTTACTCACATTATGCGATATTTATCCAATGTTGAAGGAAATCAACTGTTTAATGAAACATGCCCAAGAGAGATATTTCTATATTGTTGACTTCATATGTTTGAGAAAATGTGTATGTCAATGTTTATATATATTATGCACATATAATGAAATATTTCATGAACCATTTTTTAGACCCTGGAAAATTTGATAAATTTTTAAAATCCATAGATTTATTTGAAATTCAACATACATGATCATCTTTGTGTCATGGCAAATGGAATTGGCATCCCAATGCAAACATGCTCTAGAAGACTTGAGGTTGTGGGATTTGAACCTAAAGATGTATCTATGAAATGTTTACTATATGATATTATTTTATCTAGAACACAAATTAAACTAAGTAAAATCTCAAAAAGTTTATTCATTGAGATTAGAGAACATTTTCAAAGAGATGGGTTGTTAGAGGGCATGGGAGTTATGAATTCCATTTTTTAGAATAGCGTTAATAGTCAACAATAGATCAAAAGATTATTTTACAAATACATGGGTACAATTGTTATGCATTTCTATAAATTTATAGATGCGAATGGAGGTTAGATTAATGGTATTTTAAGTAAACATTTATTGACATCTCACTCAACATAGTTAGGGATTTCAATTATGGATCAATTTAAGTGTTTAAGTGCCCTAATAGAAAATGATGCCATTACACATCTAATAAAAAACCTTTATCCATGTATTGTATTAAAAGAAAGTATTAGTGAATATTTCAGATTATGTGAACTTATTAAAACAAAAAATTTAGGATTTGTGGAAGATAAGTGAGTGTTTAGTGTACTATCCTTCATGAAGTCAAAACTTATAAATAATTTGGATAAAAATCTAGAGACTTGCTTCAAACTATATGTTTCACGTTATTCTATGGACAAGTTTCTATATGATAGAGTAGTGGAAAAATAATTTTCTCTAGTTGAAAGAAGAGGTGTGACTAATATAGCTACCAATATAGAGGATGAGAATACCGAGAGTGAATATAATACTGGCATGGTAGATGTAAATCACACTTATGATGAGCAAGCTTCTCAAGGATTATTTCAACTACATGAATTTTAGTTTGATAAGTATAAGAATTAATATTTTTTGAAATATATCATAGTCTTTCATCTTCAAATACATTAAATTTTTTAATCTATTTCCTTCATGTTACAATCAGGAATCTTATTCAATACATTGGAATTAATTTTTTTTTTGTCCTATTACAATTGTGTATATTTCAAATAGTACTTCTATATCTTTATAATGTATGTCATTCATTAAGTAGTTATCATAACTCAAATTAACATTGTACAAAGCATTTATTTATAGCATTCATTTAAGCATACAAGTATTATGTCTAGACATGCATGGTGCACCATAGGACACTAGTTCTCTTTCTATTTAAACTCCAATTATTAAGATTTGTTGTTTTTCATTATCTTAATTGTTAATAATAGTAATTTGGAGAGCATATACATAGATTTAATACATGCATAACTATTGAACCAAAACATAGACAATAATTTAATTACACTAATATTATTCTATTGCACATTTATATTAGAACCATTGCATA
Organism: Torreya grandis; assembly: GCA_037957365.1. Classification (NCBI taxonomy): domain Eukaryota; kingdom Viridiplantae; phylum Streptophyta; class Pinopsida; order Cupressales; family Taxaceae; genus Torreya; species Torreya grandis. The sequence continues at coordinate 4,889,837 of JARHVA010000558.1, read as the reverse complement.
GATATATATGAATTTCTTTTCCTATAGTTGGGGTTGCATATTTCCAAATTCCACCACAATCAATGCATTCAATGTTACAACTACTATAACCGTGTACCAATGCATTTAATGCTACAACTACTAGAACAATATAACCATGCATTCAAATTCTACAAACACTAAAAGGGTATAAAAATGGATTCAAATATACAATTAATAGACCATTATAACAATGCATTCAATACTACAACTACTATAACATTATAACAATGCATTCAAATACTACAACTACTAGAATAGTATAATTAGCATAGAATATTTAATCTGCTTTTTTGCCATACAATATATAAACTTAACCATTATATATATATATATATATTTGAAACAATTGTAAAATATCATTTAATAAAACAAATGTTTTTCAAACAAACATGATATAAACTATTTTAAGCATTATAAACTATCATTTTGAACATTATAAACTCTAAAATAAATTAACATTTTTCTCATTGAGACACTCCACCCCCTTGCTTATTTACATCACCCTCCATGGAAACCCCACTATCTTTATATGCCTATGGATCCTCCATTATCATTCCTTGATCTTGAATATCCTCTGTAACAGAATTCATTTATGCAAGAATCATCCTCTCTTCATTCACTACATCACCCACTAAAATAATATTTGTATCAAAATCTATTTTTTGCTTCCAGAAAATGTTTAGATCCATGCATGCTCTTTAGTTACTTTATTCAAAGTATTTTTCTATTTATTTAACTGGACAAGCTTTTCTTTCAATGCAATCATTGAGGTGATACTTTTGTGGGTATTTTTCAAATTCACATTAAGAAGATGTGTTTCTTGCTTCAAATTTTTATATTTTATCTGCAATCGACAAATAATATATACATGTTAAGAACACGTAAAGTTTAATAACCAAAACACTTGTTATAGATAATGAAAACTTACCACAACTTTATCCTTCTTTGCTTGTGTAATGGCAACAAGGTTGTATCTTTAACCCATTTATTGAAATATGTTTGGGATTATCTATGTAATTTTTTGAACCTATTTATCATAATCTCTAAAACCCTATCATAGTAAACATTGTAAATATATATAAATTTAGATTGAGCTTGCTAGAATAAATCATCAATCTTTGATAATTTATTTTGAATAAGTGAAAATAAATTAACTCTTTGGGAGTGGTTGTGATAATGAGCATTAATTTATTTGATAAGGTTTTTCCCATTATCTCCCATTATTTTAAATCATTAAATTCTTCAATAACACCTTCCCATAGATTATCAAGTATATTTTCTAATGAAAATTTAGTAATGGAATCATCAGAGACATTTAAATTATTAGTGTTGGGTGGGGTAACTAAGGAAGAGGTAGCCATAGAAGGCACTTGTAAAATCATATTAACAACTTGAATAAAATCATGTGGATTGAATACTCTAAAAATTAGGGGCTTTGTTTCAATCCTAATAAACTCTTCATCTAGATCAATCTGCTACAAACATCTAAGACTCTGCATACTCAAAAGGCCACCGATAGAGAAATTTGGGAAATCAAAAATTAATAGTGTTCCTCTTCTTTGTGTAAGGAGGGAGATGTTATTTCATTTTCTCTAAGTTTTTATGGGTGGTAGGGGTGGTGGCATAATTCTTGGTCTCCTGACAGATGTTAGGTGGACTACAAAAAAATATTCAAAATTCATAAATTTTAAAATATAAAATTAATGCAAATTCAAATTGAATTAATGTGACTACCTCCTCCATTCAAATTGTCCTTGATGAAGTTGCCTCTTCCCCTCTTGTTTTCCTTGAGGGAGTTGGCTCTTAGCATCTTATTATCCTTGTGGGAGAGACATTAGTAGTTTCACCTACAAAATGAGTAAACTATCTAGTTAATTAACTATAAAATTCTAAGAAACATCAAATCAAAAATAAAGTTATAAGCTACAAAACATTGATTGTGTTGTATGGATGAATACTTAATGGCAAAAATTTGAGAGTCAATTATAAAAAATAAAATAAAAACAAATATGAAAATTATTTTTTTCATCAAATAATAAAAGAAAAAAACATTAAAGGAAATTTGGGGGAACCTAGAAGTGGAGATGAAACATAATCACTTATTGGGTGTTTCATAATTCAAAATGAATTGAACAAAGACTCCATGGACTGGGTATCATTAGATCCCTCTGGAGCACACTAAATTTTGGTTGACACCTATTTTATTATGTCAAAAGCATAAACTCTCACCTATAACAAATAACAAGCTAAAAAATATTAAAATTTGAAATATGTTTAAAGTAAGAAACGAGACTTAAGAAAACTAAAATTACCTCCTATTCCTTGATAGACAAAGCATTAGATTTCATTTTTATATGGAGGGTAGTGGTAATTAAAATATTTTATATATCATATAAGCCCTTGAAATATAAGGATAAAATGTAGTTGGAAGATGAAATGGCGCAATTATCCTTCAAAAATGCAAAATTCAACTCAACCCTAATCCTGTTGGATATAAATGTGCACCAGTCACATACAACAGCAGGCAGAGAATGAAGAATATACTAAATAGCCTAGAAAGGAATGTTTGATATTATTCTCTACAAAACATTTTTTTTTGGAAGAAATGCATAATAGATTTGACAAATGGATTAGTAATTTTTTCAATGGGGATTCCCCTTCAATTTCAACTATTTATAATGAAAATAGAAAACATGCAATTGAAGTTAGGATATCAAACTATTTATAATAAATGATTCAAGAATCATTAATAAATACAATACTTACTAGGTGGATCAATGGTGACTTTGTAGACCAGATTCAAGTAATTTTTATTAACATCAAATAAGATAACTTTGGTACTCACAAGACCTGCATTGCAATGTGGAAGGCCTATTAAATTGTGGATATATAATGGAGAGGTGTTAAATGATATTATTTTATTGTTAAATCAAACATAGAAATGGATCTCAGAACTGTTAAAATAGGCAAGCATATATTGTAGCAAGTTATCATTGATCATCATATCATATGAGAAATATACACTAGGCCTCTGTATTCTCATTGATCTATCTTTTCAACATAGTATTATGGTTGTTCCATCATTAAAAATAAATTTGGACACAATATATTATTGAAAATATAGTTTTGGATCACCCCTTTTTGACTATGAATTTCTGTAGATGTGAAAGCCATTAAAAGTTTAGTGTAGAATTGAAGTAGGTGGGTGAAGCCTAAAAAAAAAGGTAATTTGACAAAAACCTTTGAGTAAAGTTTGAAAATGAGGGCACTATGGGGGTATTTATAATATAGGATGGAAAATAAAGCAATCAGTTGGCATGATTAGTGATAGACAAGGTACATTATTGGTTGATAGTATGTTGCTTGATAGTATAGTGATGCATGAGAGTATAATGTTGTGCATTATCATGGCACCACACAGAATCATGGTGTTACATGATACCATGATGATAGGCAATGGTAACATGGGGACATAAGAAAGTAGGATGCTAGGTGGAAACATGATTCTACCTGAAAACATCATGTTATGTGATAGCATGGTGCTGAAAAACACCATGTTATTAGTAAATACCATGTTATTACATGACATCATGTTGTCACATGATAGTATGTTTCTGGGTAGTTCCATGTTGTTGTGAAATAGCACACTATCAGGTAACATTTTGTTGTCATATGGTATGATTCTGTCAAGTGGCACCATTTTATAGGGGGACATTATACTATTGCATTGAATTATGTTGTATCTTGACATGTTGCTACCTCCAAACACCATCTTTTTACCTAGTGGCATAACTTCATGTGGTAGAAAAATGTCACCTGGTGACATACTACTACCTGACAACATAAATATTCCCAGTAGTATAATGTCACCTAATGGCATAATATTTCCCAATAATGTGAAGTCATTCAATAGCATGCTACTTCTCAGCACCATAATACACATTTTTAAGTGTAGTCACCCTAAGCTCTAGCATCAAAATGTCACTTGTCAACATAATGTCCCTTGGTAGCATAATGTTACTTGGCTCTAGCCAAATGTAGTCAAATTATCAAGCAATTGTGTGGAAAACAAAGAAGGAAATTTTACACCTCCTCTTCACACTCTTATTCACCAATGATATGAATTTGATTTGCCCAAACAAACTTAGGGGGTTTTCATCATGGCCTCTTAAAATGAATGACGTCATTAACCCTCACCATCCCTCATAGACAAGGTAAACATATAGTCATTATTTAGGTTTTTATGTCTTTTACATTTATTGATGGAATTTATAAGTGTCTTAGGTTTATGGAAATCTAAGTTTACAAACTAATCACTTTAAATTCAAGCCAAATTAGAGTGATTGGGGTAACATTGGTCACATTGATTAACTGGGCATATCAAACAACCACTTTATGTTAATTTCACTTGCTTATCATCCCTCCCTCATAAAAAATCATTTCTTCCCCATCCCTCATCACTCTTAATCATTCTCTCCTCATTCCTCATCATCCCTAACTATTCCCTCATTGACCATCACCATCCCTCATCATCTCTAATCACTCCTTCATTGTCCCTAATCACTCCCTCATTGACCTTCACTATTAATCATCATATTTAATCATTCAATCAGCCCCCATAATCCCTAATCACTCTATCCTCATCCCTAATAATACATAATCATTAAACCTTACCATCCCTCATCAATATTAATCACTCCATAATTGACCCTCACCATCCCTCATCATCTCTAATCATTATCTCATCATCCCTAATCATTCCCTCATTTACCCTCACTATCCCTTATAATCCATAACCTCTCATTCATAATCTCTTATAATACATAATCAATCCAACCTCATCTCTCATAACTCCTCGCCACTCCTCATCCTAATTGACTCTCACCATGCATTATAGATAAGGCAAACATATAGTCATTATTTAGGTTTTTATGACTTCTAGATTACTTACTAGAATTTATAGGAGTCTTATGTTTATTGAAATTAATGGTTACAAAACAATCACTTTTAATTCAATCCAATATGATATTATTGGGGTAACGCTGGTCACATTGATGACATAAGCACATCAAATGATCACATTGTATTAATTTTACTTCCTCATCATCCCTTCCTTATTAATAATCACTTCATTCCCATCCCTCATCACCCCTAATCACTCTCTCATGATTCATTACTATCCCTAAATAATCCCTCATTATCCATCACCATCCTTCATCATATCTAATCACTCCCTCATTGACCCTCGTTATCTTTCATAATCCCTAATCACTCCATCATCCTCATCATCCATAATTACTCCTTCCTTGTCCTTAATAATCCATAATCACTCCCTCCTAATCTCTCATCATAAATAATCAATCTTTCATGGAAACTCACCATCACTCACCATCCCTAATTACTCCCTCATTATCCCTAATCATTCCATCATTTATGCTCACCATCCCTCACTATCCATAATCACTCATTAAACATTCCTCATCATATTTTATCACCCTCCCTCATCCTTAATCATCCATACTCACTAAGTCCTTATCCCCATTAATACTCAACATCCCTTATCATCCTTAATCACTCCCTCATTGTCCCTAATCACTCCTTCATTGACCCTTTCTATCCATCATCATCAGGGCTAATTATTCCTTCATCATTCCTCATCATACCTACTCACTCAATCCTCATCAATCCTAATACCTAATAACTCCCTCTAATACCTTGATAGAGGGTGTAGTGGATTCCCACCTTGATCTAGGATCATCTTGGGAGTAGTTAATAAAGTTTTATAGAGTCATGTTGGTGCATACAATTTTGAATTTGTGTCCAGTAAGAGTTTTATGTCTTTTTCTAACTTGAATTTTGAAATCATGTAATGAGGAATTGAGGATGTTTTAGTGGGTCTAAGTGAGTCTTGATGTTATGTAATTATTGAAAAATAATGTAATAGATCCTATGGTCTCATAATAGATCTTAATAAGTGGTCTTTTGTCATATGTCATGTTGAAAATGTGAGCTAACAATTTTGTTGTTCACCACCCTACATGGATATTTGAGTTATTAGAAGTTTCTTGTTCCAAGAAATAGTTATAGAATATGTTTTAGATTGTATTTTCAATATAGTAAGGATATATAGTGTTTATTAGTTTTTAGGAGTGATAGAGTGAAGCAAATAGGGGTAGACAAGATTAAGAATTGAATAAAGTCTACCAAGAAAGATGCATGAGGACTATGTAAGTCATTTTTGTATGTTAAACTAAAGATTCAATGAATATGATGGTAATAAACATGTTTATTCCAATGGTAATTTTTTATATTTACATGATTTATTTTCTTTTAGGCTTGAGGTTATGAATATTCATTTATGAATATGTAGACCTTATATTATGTATATTTTGTGTTTATAAATTGTGAAAAAGGGACAAGTTAATGAAATGCATTGGTTTATGAAAGTTTGAGGAAAACCCTATGTTTTGATAAGTGTGGATGAATTTGAAGTCATGTATGTAATAAATATATACTAGGAGGAACACAAGAAAAATAATATTGTTCTTAAAGAGGATGACAAAGACCTAGTTTGTGCATTTTAGCTTAGCATGTAGAGTGTGTATTGTTATTATGGACTAAGATGAATTGAAGAGGCCTGATCGCAAGTATTTGAAAGTGTATAAGAATTATTTGGGAATGAAACTATTATAGTCCATCAATAAAATAATTGATGTATGATCTAGAATAAACCTTGAACTCTAGTCCTGTAGATGGCATTATTTATCTAAATTATGTGCATTGGATGCTATGTGGAAGAAAGTGGTCTTATATTGATGATCTAAGAATTGAAGACATTGACTTAAGTAGTTGTAAGTTATCTAAGTATTTATTTAACTTCATCTTTATTTAATATATGTAATGTTCATCCCTCATAAACATACAGACCTGTTGTTTACCTGAGTCCTGCATAGTCAAGGGGATTTTGGTTTGAAAAATGTGACCAATGAATAGGAAATGAGTTTATAATGATTGTGAAAGGTGGAATACACTAATAAAAATCCCCCAAAATTGAAATGGATCCTCATAATTTGCATTTTATGACTATTTGTTTAGTTTCCTAGAATATAGACCTGTAACCTTACATTCTTTGACACAATTAAGAATAACTTGCTTTGAAACATTTGAAAAAGGGTGGATTAGTGTTGTATAATTTTTTAGGAATAAGACCAAGGTTAATATAGACCTATTTAAATTAATTTTATGTCTTTAAACCCAACATAACAAAATATATGCCTTTGAGTGTGCTTTCATCCTTTATAGTTACCTAAAAACCCTATATTTAGGGTTTGCATTATAAAAGGATATTTAACCATCCAAATCTCACTAAGATTTTTTTTATTGTTAATAGTGATACTACATAAATGATTTTATGGTTTCATAGGTGTATAGACACATTTTTATGAATTATTTTGGATTGAGTTGTTTAAGCCTAAAAGAGACCTAGTGTGATACACCAAATAAGAAAAGGGTATTTGTGTTGAGAGAGAGATTGAAAAAATGGTTTATTACACTGGAGGAAGATAATGGGTGACCAAAAATGTCACTAGATTCCATAGATTATCTATACTTTTCTCAGACCAAGGGGGTTTTCCCACTTGGAGGGTTAATTAAGGAATTAGGTAAGCCTACAGGTAACAAAAGTTTCAAAGTAACCTAACCTAAAATTTTGTGTGTAATAGAATATCGACAAAGGATATTAAAAAACTAAATTTTTTTCCTTGAGAAGTTGTCTGAAATATAACCAATGATTTAAACTAAAACATGGCCATTAGCATGTGAAAGGAAGACAATGACTTTTGGGTAAAAATAAGGGAAATGGATGATAAAAGTAGTTTGGTTTGATTTAAATTAGTATGATATATTATTTGAGTGTTTTGGAATTTTAATTTCATATATGTTTGTGTTTTGACCAATTGGAACAAGATTGACCTAGTGTTGGTTAAGGGAAGTTTGTCAAATTTGCAAGCAAATGAAGGAGAATTGTAGGCTAAAGAAATAGATCTAAATAATTTTAGTATTAGGGAAAGGAGATGCCTAGGGAAATGTGTGACTAAAGGTACATGTTGGTGATTTTATTTGTTTACTATGAATGTGAATGAAAATTGTAGGAAAAGAGTTGATCAAGAAGGAGTCTTTGGAAGGGAAAAATTAAGGCAATAGTTTAAGAAGGTATGACGTATTTTATGATTGAATTATTGATTAAATGTATTGATGATGATGAGTGACAAGTGAAATAAAGAAAACAATGAATGAAGTGGTGGCAGCCCTAAACAAGAAGAGTTATTAATAAGCTAAAAGAAGAGATAAGATCATAGAGAGAGCTTGAGAGAGAGAAGATAGTCCTAATGTGAAGGACAATAAGTTGTAAGGCCAAAGTGAGGTTTGATATAGGAGGTTCTAGGTGTGAACCAAAATATGAGGTGATCCAAGTGGGGCCAATAAAATAAATAAGAGAGAGAGTGTGTACCTAAGTGAGGTAATCAAGAGGAATATGAAGGGAAAAGTAGAGAGAAAGGTGAGAGACAAGGTTCAGATGAATGGCCATGAGAGAGAGAAGTTAGCAAGACAAAAATAAGAGATAAAAATGGATAGAGAAATGAGGGAATTGAATAAATATTTGATGAATTTGGAGATTAAGATGATGGAGTTACTATAATATTGTAAATAATGGGTTAGGGAATAAGAGGTAGAAGGCCCATGGCAAGGATGTGTGATGAAGAAAAGAGTGGAGTGGCCCATAGAGTTACTGATGAAGAGGAGAAGAAATGAGATGAATACCTTGAAGAAGGAAAATATGAATAGAAAATACCATGGAGGTTTGGAGAAAATCAATTTTCCAAGAGAGAAACATGAGGATGAAGAAGTAGATAAAAGAGTTCTTGAAGTGGAGAAGATGAAGAAGGAAGAACAAACAATGCCAAAGCAAACACTTGAAGAAGGAAAAGTAAATAACAAGGTGTCCATTCAAGAGTCACTTTAAGGGACATTATGGTCTCTTTTTTTATAGATAACATTATATTTGAGTTTCTATATGTAGGTATGGAGATAGTAAGTAGCCAAGTCAAGATTCAGGTGTGTAGTTGATAAGAGATGGGACAACATCAATACCCATGCAAAAAAAAGTGTGTAAAGATGATAAAAGATAGTTTGTAGTTATTCATAAAAGAGAAAGGCATAGTAAAGAGGTATAAAAAGGTGAAGATGATGCTAATGGATTCATTCAACAAGTCCATGAAGATCTATAAGATGAAGTAGAATTAGTTGATGCCTTGGAAATCATAGAAGAAAGACAATTGATAGTGGATAAGATAAGAGAAGTTATAAAGCAAAGAAAGAAGAGTGGATGTAGGTACAAGAAACAACACAAATAGTAACAAGAGAAATAACAAAGGAGCAATTGGATGAGGAAGTAGAGACATAGGTGTGATAGTAAAGAACACACTCATTTATATGAGAATCTGAATGAAGAAGAACATTGGAGGTAAGCTATTTTATCCCCTTGGGATTATGATCTAGGGTCATCTTGGGAGTGTTCAATAAACTATTTTAGAGTCTTGTTGGTGTATGCAAATTTAAATTTGTGTCCATTAAGATTTTCTCATCTTTTTCTAATTTGAATTTTCAAATCATGTAATGAGGAATTGAGGATGTTTTAGTGGGTATAGGTGAGTTTTGATGTTATGTAATTGTTGAAAAATAATGTAATAACCTTATGGTCTTAGAATAGGTCTTAAGAAGTGGTCTTTAGTCATATGTCATGTTAAAAATGTGAGGTTGTAATTTTGTTGTTCACCACCCTACATGGGTCTTGGAGTTATTAGAAGTTTCTTGATCCAAGAAATGGTTATAGAATATTGTTTAGAGTCTATTTTAAATGAAGTTATTATATATAGTGTTTATTAGTCTATAGGAGTGATAGAGTGAAGAAAATAGGGGCAGACAAAACCAAGAAAAGAAGAAAGTTTTCCAAGAAAGATGCATCAGGACTGTGTAAGTCATTTTTGTATGTTGAGCTAAAGATTCAATGAATATGATGGTAATAGACATGTTGAGTCCAATGGAGATTGATAACTTTTACATGATAAGTATTTTATTTTAGACCTGAGGTTGAAAATATTTATTTATGAATCTGTAGACCCTGTATTATGTATGTTTTATTTTTATAAATTGTGAAAAAGACATAAGTTATTGATATGCATTCATTTATGAAAGTGTCCATTTTTTTTAATAATTGTGGATGAATTTTAAGGAATTTATGTAAGAAATATATACTAGGGGGAAATCAAGAAAAGAACCTTGATCTTGAAGAGGATGACAAAGACCTGGTTTGTGCATTTTGGCTTAACACGTAGAATGTGTATTTTATTGTGGATTAAGATTCACTGAAGTGTTATAATCACAAGTAATTTAAAGTGTATAAGAATTTATTGGGAATTAAAATATTCTAATCCATCAAGAAAATAATTGATGCATGATCTGGAATGAACCCTGAACTTTGCTCTTGTAGATGATAGTGTTTGTCTAAGCTATGTGCAATAGATATTCTATTGAAGAAAGTGGTTTTTAGATTAATGATCCAGGACTTGAAGACATTTAGGTAATTATTGGAAAGTATATAATGTTTTATTTAAATTCATATTTCTTTGATATATGTTTTTTTCATCCCTCATAAACATACAAACCTGTTGTTTACTTGAGTCTTGCATAGTCAAGGGGATTTTAGTTTGAAAAAGGTGCATACTTAATAGGAAATGAGTTCCTAATGATTGTGAAAGGTTAAAGACACTAATATAGACCTCAAAAAATTGAAATTTATCCTTTTAATTTGCATTTTATGACTATTTGTTCAATTGCTTAGAATACAAACCTGTAACCTTACATTCTTTGACACATTAAAGAATAAATTGCTTTGAAACATTTGACAAATGATGGATTAGTATTTTAAAAGGTTTAAGGAATATTACCAAGGTTAATAAATATCTATTTAAAGTTATTTTATATCCCCAACATAACAAAAGATATGCCTTTTATTGTGCTCTCGACTTTTATGGTGGCCTAGAAACCCTAGATTTAGGGGTTGGGGTATGAAAGGATATTTACCATTAAAATATCACCAAAATTTATAGTATTGTCAATTTTTACACTACCTAAATAATTATTCTAGTTGTAGAGGAGTATGAACATATTTGTATGGATTATTAACGACTGAGTGGTTTAAGTCTAGAAGAGACCTAGTGTGATAGGCCAAAGAAGAAAAGGGTAGATGTGTTGAGAGAGAGAGATTGAAAAATGGTTGATTAATATGGAGGAGGATAATCGGTACCTAAAATGTCACTATTTTCCTTGGATTATATGTATTTTACTTATACCAAGGAGGTTTTCCCACTAAGAGGGCTAATTTTGGAGCCAAGTAAGCCTACAGGTACCAAAATTTTCAAAGTAACCTAACCTAAATTTTTTTGTGTAGAAGGATATTAATAAAGGGTATTAAAAAAACTATTTAATTTTCCATGAGAAGATGTTTTATGGAATATAAAAAAGTATTTGTCATGAAATAGGGCTAGTAGCATTTGAAAGGAAGAAAGTGACTTTCGGGTAAAAATAAAGGAAATGGATGATGAAAATAGTTTGATTTGATTTGAATTAGTCTAATAGATTATTTTGATAGTCTTGGAACTTTGATTTCATAGGTGTTTTTGTTTTGACCAATTGGAACAAGATTGGCCTAGTATTGGCTAAGGGAAGCTTTGCAAGTTTGCAAATAAGTGAAGGAGAATTGTAGGCTAAAGGAATAACTTTGCATCACACTTGTACCTAATTAGGTTTTATTCCAATTACAAATTTTTCTTAGTTAAACAAAACACAAGGAATATCTTCTTTAATTCATTCTATTTCACTCAAATAAAGAACTCAAAGATACTGTATTATTGTCTAGTGGGATTAATACACACACACACACACACATCCATGGTTTGGGTATATATATATATATATATATATATATATATATATATATATATATATATATATATATATATATATATATATATATATATATATATATATATATATATATATATATATATATATATATGAATGAGATTGTAGGCTAAAGGAATAACTTTGCATCATACTTGTACCTAATTGGGTTTTATTCCAATTAAAAATTTTTATTAGTTAAACAAAACACAAGGAATATCTTCTTTAATTCATTCTATTTCACTCAAATAAAGAACTCAAAGATACTGTATTATTGTCTAGTGGGATTAATACACACACACACACACACATATCCATGGTTTGGGTATGGATCAATGTATATATATATATATATATATATATATATATATATATATATATATATATATATATATATATATATATATATATATATATATATATATATATATATATTTATATATATATATATATATATATATAGCCCAAACCATAGAGAGAGTGTATATCCAGATCCCCAAGATAGAATAAATAGGTGGGAAAATGAGTAAAGGGTGGGATGAAATTATATTACCCACATATATAGATTGGGAATTGGGCATCTAAGACACTACTTCATGTTAATTTTAATTGTGATTAAGTACCTTATAGGATAAAAGTGATAAAAAACACCATATTCACTTATGATCAAGGTAGATGTAAATAATGGGCCCATCGCACTAATTCCCACATGTAGTGAAGTCCATTCAATGATGTCTAGTAATTAAGACCAACTATTGTATCAATATGGTAGCAATTAACCATCACATCATGTAACCCACACTTGTATTTCATTAAGAATGAAAATTTATATTAGGAAGCAATCTTCCCTTGCCTTATCGGGTAGGGCATATTGAAGTAAGTATGGAAAAAAGTTGGAATGAATTATATTGCATACATACATACATACATACATACATACATACATACATACATACATACATATATATAGCCCAAACCATAGAGAGAGTGTATATTCAGATCCCCAAGATAGAATAAATAGGTGGCAAAATGAGTAAAGGGTGGGATGAAATTATATTAGGTAGGATAAGAATGAAAATTTATATTAGGAATCAATCTTCCCTTGCCTTATCGGGTAGGGCATATTTAAGTAAGTATGGAAAAAAGTTGGAAGAAATTATATTACATACATACATACATACATACATACATACATACATACATACATACATACATACATACATACATGCATACATATATATAGCCCAAACCATAGAGAGAGTGTATATCCAGATCCCCAAGATAGAATAAATAGGTGGGAAAATGAGTAAAGGGTGGGATGAAATTATATTACCCACATATATATATTGGGAATTGGGCATCTAAGACACTACTTCATGTTAATTTTAAATGTGATTAAGTACCTTATAGGATAAAAGTGATAAAAAACACCATATTCACTTATGATCAAGGTAGATGTAAATAATGGGCCCATCACACTAATTCCCACATGTAGTGAAGTCCATTCAATGATGTCTAGTAATTAAGACCAACTATTGTATCAATATGGTAGCAATTAACCATCACATCATGTAACCCACACTTGTTTTTCATTATGTATCACATCAACATAATGAAACATGTATAAATATGACATGGATATATTCTATGATATAGAAAGTAGGTAGGATAAGAATGAAAATTTATATTAGGAAGCAATCTTCCCTTGCCTTATCGGGTAGGGCATATTTAAGTAAGTATGGAAAAAAGTTGGAAGAAATTATACATACATACATACATACATACATACATATCTATATATATATATATATATATATATATATATATATATATATATATATATATATATATATATATATATATATATATATATATATATATATATATATATATATATATATATATATATATATATATATATATATATATATATATATATATGTGTATATATATATATTAGGATTTTGGCATCTATTAATCCAAATCTCATTGTTAAGAATTCAAATTTATATCTATATAGATGGGGGTAAATGGGGACTAATTGAGAATTCCAATCCCAACCCCATTTTTGACTTCCTTTTTATCTATATGTCATGGAGAGTATGTCCATAGTAGACCAAATTTCCAAATAGATAGATAGGTGGTCACTAATATGATAGACTATGTTACAATATGGTAGATAGTATAATGTGTTTCCCAACCCAAATTGATTTATACCCACCTAATTTATACCCAACTTTAAAAATGAAGGGAATGAAGGGAATATGCATTAATCTAGTGTATTAAGGAGGGTTTATATAGATCTTAGGCATGGCCCAATTGTCCCTAAAGGCTAAATTAGGGACCTACCATACTCTAAGGATGCCCTAATCCCTAACAAATATATCTAAATGTAGCATAGAAATGGGGGACCCACCATATATATATGGGGGTCACCATTATGATTGCCCCGCCCTGATATAAAAATTTACCTACCCAATATAATAATACAGTTGCTTTTCATATCTAATTCATCTATGCCAAGGATTAAGAAAAGGGAAGCTTGTCTTTTTGAAATCTAGCATTTATTCACCTAATAACGTTTATCATCCCTAGTCACTCCCTCTAATGCATTTATGGTGAGTGTAGAGACTTTTCAATTGTTCTTGATCATCCCTATCTCATCCTTTATATATATATATATATATATATATGTTAGAATTCCCCCTCTCCTTTCAATATATGGATTGGTCAATGAACCCTTATCTTAAACATGTGTTTTAGTGCATGTTCAATAGGAAGGAATTAAATGAATAAGTCTTTCACACATGGGGTAGATAAGGTCATATAGATAATAGACATTAATACCTATATATAGATATGATGAAATACTTTTTCATTCTCACTCATCCTCCTTAATCACTCCCTTATTGATCATCATCATCCATAATCACTCACTCATCATCCCTAATCACTCAATTATTGACACTCATCATCCCTCATCATACCTAATCATGCTTTCCTCATCCGTCATCTCTCATCCTTAGTCACTCCCTCAAATAATTTTATGGTGGGTGGAGTGGATTTTTGCTTATGTTTGATCATCTCTAGTCATTCATTTCTATGAATAGGTGTGAATTCCCCATCTCTTTTCAAGATATACTTTGGGCATTGAATTGGGTATTAAATTAGGTATCAAGTATTAAATATATGGTCAGGTAAGATATATATTATAATATCCCCATTGGGATCTTCCTAGAATAAAGTGAATTAAAAAAATTAATCAATGTATTCTTTCATTATATTTCACCAAGAGAATCTAATTAGTGGTATATATAAAATTCTCTAAGTATATTAACTATATAATAAGCATGTGACATCTATCCATCACTAATCACTATCATTATATGAAACATAATATAACTATATATAGAAAGTAATTAAAGAATTATAGCCACAATTAGTACAAACATATAGCCACTGCTATCATGGTATAATAAGTAAATAATTACATATCATCTTAATAATTTATTAATATTAATAATAATAACTACATTATAATGTATAAGATACAAGTCTCAACAGAGCATGAGTTTCTTGAACTCTAGTATCTATGGCAATATCAAGTGTTGTCTCATAAAAATAATTATTTTTGGGAGGGAGAACATCATCCAAGTGCTTTTCCACACCAAAAATGAACCATCAATCCCATACACAATTGACCATCAGGTAATGTCCCTCCATAAACAAATGAGTATATAATTATGGTGTGAGAATCCATAGAGATAAGATAGTACATGTTGGATGTATGATTTATAATAACATGTTGTGTACCATAATGAAATATGTTCTAACATGATATCACATAAATATGTAAATCATACATATGAAATGACAATATTTAACTAAAAATTACTTTGTATAAAGTTTTTAATATTTATTGATCTGTATAATCGGTCAAATTCATACACACCACTTAATAAAATTACCTTCATCTAGAATTGATGATACTAGTAATCTAGTGAAGTTCGTCTCACTACCTACCTACTACCAACAATAAGGGATTTTATTAACATGAATATAACCAAAAAATTCATACATATTACTTATTAATATAAGGTTTAAAATATCCTAAACATAGGAATAATCAAAATGCATATGTTTAGTCCATCAAACATCTGAATAAATCTTCAGATAATCATTTATCACATAAATAATAATTAAAAAAGTAAAATCTATTACAAACCCAATATAGTATACATTATACTTCATATTCTAATTTCCATAAATATACCCAATTAAAATATATTCTATGTAAAGCACTAGTATCATAGTCCATCATTTTTTTATGTTCACAATACTCAATTTCAAACAACAAGTCTTAATATTTTTAGAGAATCAGATAAATCATAAACCAATTTATACCTTGTATGAATATAATTCAAATAACTTATTAAATTTCTAAGAGAATGTATTCACATGATTATAATTTCCATTCCCTCAAAATACTATGACTTATGTTAACAATCCATTAACTATAGATATAGGCATTTGACCCAAGACATCAGTATATGTTGTATATATATATATATATATATATATATATATATATATATATATATATATATATATATATACTTAAATTCATTGATGATATATCTCCTATATATACACCCTTGTACATATTAAATTTATTCATACTATGTATTACATAAAATCACACAATATTATAGAAATATTGTAAACATCAATATTCATCTAATATTGTAATCGAGGACTCCATATAATTCCAAAATTCATTATAACCTTCTTATTCACAAAATACATTGATGATATATTATAATATATTAATATTTCATGAACAAAGTGTTATAGTAATTAGACCATTTATATCCTTACTCTACTCTTTCTTATGTTAATTCACCATCAAATATTCACATAGTTTAATCCATTATTAAATATTTAATATTTCTTCATTATTGAGGGACAATTATACATAGTTATATATTTGACTTGTTGGAATAACCAATTATACATAGTTATATGTTACAATATCCATTTATTTATACATACATCATTGTTTGGACATGTCACTCTCAACTAAGAAATACATTTGTTTTTAGTTTGCTCCCCCATTTGATACCCTTTACATAGTTCACTATTTATAAGTCATTACTATTTATATATTATAATTCATTATATAAGAATAGTATTGTGTAGTTGAAAATAATGATCACCATTTAAATAATTTAAGCATACACAATCCCTCAAACCTATAAATTCTATGACCAACTTTCATGTATCTTGAAAAAAGTGTTAATTAAGATTATATTGAGGTTACTTTATAAATGTGCATGTTAGTTCTCATGCAATTTCATGGTTTCATATTAAGTCACATTCCCAATGATTATCAAATTACTATTGTTAATCATAGTGAATGAAGATGTATAATATAGAACAAGGTAATAATTAAAAATATATTATAAGTTTGTTGTTTCCAAAATCAGCTCAACTAATTTTTGGAACAACTCCCTGTGAAACTTGTCTGTTTCTCCCTTTGTCTCTCTAAGTCCGTTCTCGAGACATGTTTTTCTCGTTCTCGTATTGGCTCAACTGACACTGTTCAAAACTCATAACATATTTTCATTACATTTTCTCCAAAATAGGAAATTTGTTACGGTCTCGATGTGATCAAGGGACCAAAATTTGGCTTTTTCAGAGTTAGTGTTTTTCTTCTATTTTCATGCACGGGCAGCATTTTTTGCCGTCAGTGCATTTTTTCTTCCAACATGCAGGGGCAGAAAATTTTTCCACCCCTACATCTAGACGTGCACAAGAGGCAAATTTTGCTTCCCCTACATATTTCATCTTTGACATATAGGAGCGGCAAAATTTGCCACCCTTGCATGTCCTTCCCTTTTCCAGTGCAAGGGTGGCAAATTTTATCGCCCCTACATTACCTCAATTTCTGTGTACAACATTTATTTCCATGCACGTCGGGTGGTTAGATTTATTTTTCACCCCATTTAATCAAATTTTAACCTCATTTTGATTCATTCCTTCCTCTCCTCCTCTTGCCTTCTGCTTGTGGATGATCCAGTGAATGGGTGAAAGTGCATTTTGGCATATTTGAGCTCACGACGCGCATGGTTTTCTAGGTAGGTCTTGTTTTTGTAGTCTTTTTATTTTTATTTCCTCTTTTTAAGTTTTGTTTTTAGTTGTTATATTGGGGTTTGTTTTTATGTGTTTCTTATCCTAGGACAGTTGGCCCGCTTCCTCCATTCTTCCCCCAAAACTTTCCTGATCTTACCTTTCTATAGGTGGCAATTTTTTCCACCCTAACCATTCCCTACCCATTTACATGCACGAGTGGTGAAATTTGCCACCCATTCTTCCTTTCTCTCCACCTTGCTACTTTCCTTCACCTACATCGGTGGCAAAATTTGATGCTGATACATGTTCACCACATTTACCTATAGGGGTGGCAAATTTCACTGTCGATGCAGGTCAAACATGTAGGAGTGACAAATTTTGCCACCCTTGCACTTTCCTGTCAAACATCCACGGGTAAAAAAATTCACCACCCATGCCATTTTCTTCTCCCCCATGCATGTAAGGGTTGTAAAATTCACCGCCCGTGTATGCATGCCTGTCCACATGCACGGGCAGTGAATTTTGCCGCCCTTACTTTTTTCGTCTAAATTTCTCTCTGGAGAAATTTTCATCTTTTTCACTTTTTTGACTCCTCTTTTTCCCCTCATTTTATGACCCAGCCCTGTTAAATGCCCTTCCTTGGTCATGATAACCCAATGTGCGAATTCCCCAATTTGCCCTATTCCCTAATTACACGATCATGATTGCAGTCCCCTCTGAAGATTCTTGTTCATTGGCACCCACTCAACTGAGACCAGTTTCAATGAATGAGGCTTCTCCAAAGAAGTCAAAGGCCATGAAGTACTAGTACCAGGGCATTTTTCTGATCACCTTGATTACCTCTAATGTTGATGACATTAGAGACACAGAAATTGGCCACATGGATATGTTGAGTTCATTACGAGGACCAAGGTGATGAATCTAAGCTTTAAAATGAAAAGGATCATCAAGAGCAACATTCATCTGGTTGCCACTTTCTCAGTAGTGGCACATCATACACAGTTCATCCTCCAGTGTGCCCAATTCTATAATAAAGAGACCAGATCAGTATCAGATGCTAGCAAAAACGTAATAATTTATCTGGACCCCAAATTCATTGATAAATTCTTCATGTGCCCTCCTGCTACTGAAGTGCTAAGAATTGGCTTCGTAGAAGTAAAGAAAGAGTATGAAAAGGACCTCAAAAGGGCAAAGAAGGTGATAAATCATAGGTGGCTTAAGACCCCTAGAACCAACTTGTCTAGATGGCCATAAAATTTCTTGAGAAGTGATTTTATTGAAGAGGTTGGTGATTTGATTACTCTCCGCAGCAAGGTATGAGGTCTTCCATCTTCCTCACAATTCCATGAATGGATGTATCCCTTTATCAAGATCATCCTCTAAGGGAAACAAGTCATCTTCTATGGTGAGCAAATTAGCAACACTCTTCACGAGTAACTGACTAAGGTACAAACTACTTCGAAGTTCTATATGACTTCATACCTGGTGTACATAGTGGCTTCAATGTGAACCTTTCCAGGTTTGACAACTGAAGGAAATAGGAAGACCACCCTGGTCTACTCATATTACCCTCAATTAACACTACAAGGATCAATCCATCATTTTAAGAGGGTAAGTGACACCTTCTTCACAATATTTTTATGCCTCTTCGACCCTCAGCTCGAATAAAAGAGAGTATCTGATGAATCCTGGATGGTCGTCAATGACTATGGCTGTATGTTTCTATAATTTCCCTCCTTCTACTATCTTTGGGTTGGATTTTTCCAAGGCTAGCCCTATATACTCCCTAGATTTCCTTTTGATAAGTTAGTCCTAATGGAGCTATGTAGATAAATGGTTGTTGTACACACTAGACAAATGGAACTAAAATAGCTAGGTTTCAAGTTTCCAATTGAAATTGGTAGATACTCGATTTTGACAATAGCCAAAGCCAAGGTCATGGAGACAGAGATGCAACTGGTTACTATGAAACAGTTCAAGAGGAGGGACAATTTTGACTACAGGGGTGTCAAGGACAAGATCAGAAGAAAGATTTAGTTTCATAAGCCTATGATTGAAGACATCTGGGTAGACCTAAGGATAGTCAAATAAATTAGGAGGATGGACTACAATAGGCTCACTCTGGAGCAAATCAAATATTTGGGGCTTGCAGATATTCCCTCCAATTTGGTTGATGACAAGAACATTATCAACAGTAGATACCTGGCTGAAAAGGTTGTTGAATATCCTCTTCCTCTAATTCAGTGGTCTCAAAAAGAATTAACTTCTTTGAGGAAGAGATTCAAACCAATATTAGCTAACAATAATGATTGTTAACAGCCAAAGGAATCACACTAAAGGAGTTTATTATAGGATCGAAGGCTAAATTCCAAGCAAAAGCAAGGACAAAAGTAGAAAATAGGACTAAGAATAAAGTTGATGTTCCTTCTCCATCTAGGCCTCACAAGCCTAGAATCATCTTTGTTTCCAAGAAATCAAAGGTTGTTGAGGAGCCAAAATCAATGGCTAAGGGAGTTGAAGAATAAAGCTCCCAGGAACAGGCAGCTCAACAAATGGAGACAGATCATAAGCCCTTAGATTAGTAAGGAACTGAGCCTCTACCTTCCCAAGAAGGGGCACAACCACTTATAAACATCTCTCCTTCTCCACCTCAGTCTCTTGTGGCGTCTCCTTCACCTCTATCTCCTATCAGTGTTCCTTCTTCTGGAGCCACCTCTCCTTCCAAATTCATGTTTGCCGATCCTCAAGGCACTTCTAGAGATACTTTTCACTCCTCTATATCTATTCCTTGTTTGGCATCTCCT
Organism: Torreya grandis; assembly: GCA_037957365.1. Classification (NCBI taxonomy): domain Eukaryota; kingdom Viridiplantae; phylum Streptophyta; class Pinopsida; order Cupressales; family Taxaceae; genus Torreya; species Torreya grandis. The sequence goes on along the minus strand of JARHVA010000558.1, from coordinate 4,868,859 downwards.
TCCTTCAATTTAGGAGAAAGCTTTGCCCTTGATCAGTCAATTGCTAGTACAATTTCACCATTTACTCCAACCATGACCACTGTTACTACTAGTAGTGCAGATGTTACCATGATAACACCAACTGTATGAATTTTTGCCATAGTAGGTACTTCTTCTCTCCCTCCTTGGATGTCAGCTTTCACACCCAAAAGAAAGAAGCTAGCCATCTTTGTAGATGACTTTGATTTTGACAAGTTAGTGCCAATGAAAGCTAAGGCCCCTAAGAGACCAAGGATCCTTTCAAAATTTGTTGAAGAAAAGGGGTATAAATTTATAGAAATAGCTAAACCACCATAGGATGCAACCCTTGAGGGTTTTGACATAAGAAGCTATTCCATTTCTCATGTTGAACTTGGAAAAGTTACTCACGAAGGTGCAAAAAGTGATCTACAGTCTGCAATGGACATCATGGTCCAAAAATTTGATAGAGAAAAGGAGATGAAAGACTACTATAAAGCCAAGGTAGATTAATTGACTGCAGTATTCAGGAAATTCACCCTTGCATCTGAAGCAATAACTCTAGAGGCCTTTTCCATAGATGACCCTGTCATTTAGAAGGCAGAGAAAACCTATATGAAAGGGAAAGTGCTGGAGGATTAAATTGAAAAGATGCACACTCAGGGAATTTCCTTACTTATAGAGGTTGTCGAGAAGATAGACAAGATGAAGAAGGTGAGGACAAATTTAGAGGACCTTGTCTCACTTATTTCTCAGGACATTGATAGTACAGAGAAATATCTTATCAAGTGGAGGGAAATGAAGGATCTGAAGAAAAACACCTTGATATCCATCAGTGTTATTTCCATCAAAGATTCCTATGTTGAGATTAAGGAATCACTAATATATAGGATTTAGGTACTCAAGGTGCTGATTGAAGATCTCGAGTCTTCCAAAGATGCTAGTGAGAAAAGTGACACAGGCCTATTGAATAGACTGGAAGAACTGTCTTGCGATATCACTTCCAAGGATAATCAATTTCTCTCAGCTGAAGAGATGATCCAAGGATTCAAAGGTATGATTTAGAGGGATTTCAAAGAAAAAGCATTCTCAAGGACTTATGTGGATAAAATTTTAGATACTCAGTTAACTCTGGATAATCTAAGATCTAGGCTAACAAGTCATGCCAAGGCAATCACAACATAGAAGGATGCTATAATCAGGGCTAGAGTAATCTTAAAGAATACCATTATGCCAGATAGTATAGGAATTTAGGCATCTATTGCTATGTATGATTCTCATCTAAAGAAGTCTGGTGGCAAGAGCTGAACCATTTTCCCCTTCTCTCTTCTTCCTCTTTTCTCATGAACTTTTGTCATGTAAAAGTGCATGCAATTTTGTAATATGTAATTACATGTAAAAAAATCTGGAAAAATATCTCAAAAGTCAAAGATGACTCATCTTTGACTAAGATATTTTTATATATTTTAATCTTTTTAATTTTGAAGGTTTCTCCCTATATATAGAGGGGACCTCTTTTGTAAATATATATCTCTGATAATTGAGAGCAAAAACTTTGCTGAAATTGAGACACTTCTTGAGACTTTGTACTCAACTTGTAAATCATATTTCATAGAATGAATGAGAAATAGATTTATTTCAGACTTTGTGTTGAAGTAATTTGTGTTATTTAGGAAATGGTTCTTATGTCCTCTTTCCTGATAATCTCTTATCTGTTTGATTTAATAAGCAAAGTGTGTGTTGATATTATCTGAGGACGTTTCTAAAATATAGAAGAAAGACTTTGAGCTACTTTTATCTTGGTGATCCTTTTATCCTTTGTAGTTTTAGGTGAAGACTTTGTGCTTCGTTTCACTCTACGATTATGCGTATTTTGAATCACCGAAGGAGACAATGGAAGACTTTGTGCTTATGTAGGTTTCTTTGTCAACTTTGTTACCTACTTTAGGGGATTTTATACCCTAGGCTGGATACCATTCCTGAAAGAAGAGGAATGTTATTAGCTAATGACCAGGATTTCTTTCTCTTGTTCCTTGGACATCACCTCTAAAAAAAGAGAGGTGGATGTTGTTATACTACCCCGAGTATTATTTTTTGCTTACTTATATATATACATATAGCATATAAATATTCATAGGGAACCTCCCCTTGATGAGAGGAGAGATTTACCTCATATAGATGTGGTAAACCCACACTTTTTGTGGTGTAAATCTCCTTGTGTTATGGTTTATATACCCATTTTGTCATCAGTTAGTTGATGACAAAATATTCACCCAACAAAGTCAGCACCTATGAATTCAATCACTTACCACATGTGTTATTAGATTAGCACAAGTATTCTTTACAATAATAATGTTAATCAATTATAAAAAATATGATGTTATTAAGATATATAATAATGTATTGGCTAAAACACTATAAGTTTACTTACTTTACATCACTCACCTATATCATCCCTAGATATATTATCTAGTTATATGTCAAGATCATCTAGTTATTTATCAAGATAATGTAGTTAACCTTATATCATTAACCAGTAAAATATATAAATATATTATATGAAGGAAATTTCAATATAATAAAATTATATTCCTTATAACTAAAATATAACCAAATAAAGGATATCTTATTTTCTCTACATAGTGGGGACTAGTGAACCTGGAAATATATTAATGTTAACTGATATAATCTATAAGTTTATCTTAACATACATATATATGATAAGCTAGATATATTATAACTCACACATATATTTAGGATATATTTAATTCTATAGATGTTATATAGATATAAAATAATTTTCTGATTACCTCAGTAATCATGAACTCTAAGCCTAGATATCAATTTTTACCACATATTTGGTTTGTTGTAAGTTTGATTTATACTCACTATATTTCACACACACACACACACACACACACACACACACACACACACACACACACACACACACACACACACACACACACACACACACACACACACACACACACACACACACACATTGATGCATCTATATTAAAGGTCACTTCATAATCTCACTAAAATCTTATATTTCATGGGTTGAATATCTACTATCCTCAATTTATTCAAATAGCTGCATACTTATTTTTATAGGTGAAGCTTGATAGTCTCCAAATAAATCACTGTATGGCTATTATTGCATGTCTTAGATCAATACTTTATGACTATTAATACATATTTTAGATCAATACTTTATGACTTTCATTACATAATTTAGATCAATTCTCACTATATACCCACATTATTGTGGTTGGATACACACACACACACACACACACACACACACACACACACACACACACACACACACACACACACACACACACACACACACACACACACACACACACACACACACACACACACACACACACACACACACACAAATTAATTGTTTTATCATATATGTATATTATCAGGATAAATATATTAAGCATGATTCCAATATATAGTTGTACCATATAAATTTATTCTCAGGATAAATATATTTAGTATGATTTTGTACCATATAATGATATACCATGAACCTTATTTTGACTCCAAGATCAAATCACTATATGATGCCTTGAATATATCCTTGTTATTGGTGGTTAAGAATACATTAATATGAAATCATTCATAGATCATCTAGTGTCTATTACTAATCTAGAAAGACTTAAGTATCAAATTACAAGGCAATTTTATTAATGTGACTGAGTTAAAGCTTAGCTGTGGGAAATTTTACACATAGCTTAAACTATATAATTTCATGGTTTTTAACTGAACATTCACACTATTCACTATTTAAATGTAAATCAAAATCTAAATAATTGCATAATTTTATGAGTTATAAATCTAAAACAACACAAAACTTTTTATGGCACTAGATGATACCTTAAGGATTACACCTTTATTTCCCATTTCTCTCCTTCCATCTTCCAATTAATGTTCCCCTTTTTTATTTCTATTCTCATCTTCTCTTTTTATGTTGCGTTCCTCTCTTCTTTTTTTCTTTTATTGAATGAATTTTATCTTTTTAGTTTTTTCTATTTTTCCTAATTCACCTCAAGCCAAACTAAAACTCCTTGTTTTGTTCTATTATTAACACCATACTATATTTTATTTGTTTAATTTCCTTTATGATTCCTTTATGATTATTTTCCTATATATATGTATGTATTTATTTATGTATGTATATAAGTATGTTTCTAACATAATGAATACTTTATTTCCTAATTATAAAATAATTGGTTTATTTATTAGTTACTAACTTAGCACAAGTAAATAATCATCCTAGCTTAATGATAAAATGACCAATATGAAGTCAATAATATTATTCTAAATTCATATCTAATCATCACTCATTTTATGTTCTTTGCAATGATTACTTGGATGACATGTTTCATAGTCCTTAGATGATAAGTTATAAAGGTTGTTTTGTATATTTTTTGTTTTCATGTTACATATACCACACAATTTGAAGTATTAAAATTTTATGAAAATTTCATTATATTTCATGTTTTTAAGTGTGTTTAATTACTACATTTTTTTAATTTTGTTTCTCAATCTTATTAAACTATTCTCAAAATATTAATATTTATGTCTCAAATACTTCATTATTTTAATTAATATTTTTATTTTATTATACATGTTTTTTTTTATTAAAGATAATATTCAATAATGAAGAGTGATGGTGGTAAACATTAGTCTCCTAAATGGTGATGGTAAGGTATAAAGAAAGGTGTTGGTTAGCGAGGTGATAGGCGATGATGGATCTAAGGGCATTAGAGGTAGCCTACTTTCTATATCTTATGGTATTGGAGTTAGGAATGGAGGAAAAAGGGAGGGTTTTTGGTGGGCTAAGTTTAGGTTGATGCAGGTTTTGTAGATTTGAGTAGTGGTAATAAGTCTAGGATGAAGTGTTGTGTCTATGAAGACTTTGTCGGTAGAGTAGAGGAGGAAGTTGTGGCTAGGGATAATAAAAAATCACTAGTTTTTGTTGAGTGTATGAATAATAAAAACCCTTTTTATTTATACTTATATTTTTACAAAGCATTAATTTTTCATTTAAACCCTAAATTTGACCCACAACTATCTATAAGGAAAACTTTGCCAACACCTTCCAAGAGTAGCATAGGGAGGTTACAACTAATGATTGCATTAGGGGGTTTATATTGAAGGGAAAAAAGAGGTTTATTTTGATTTGACCTTTGTGGGTGATGTTCCTATGATATTTTATAAATATTTCCATATTCTAGAGATTTTTGATGAGGCTACTGCTTTAGCTGATAAGGTGTGTGGATATATATCTTTGATTGGTAGATGCGTGGGAAATGTCCTTCTTGGGAAGATATTTATATCTTTCTAAAAATTATGTAGCCTTTCATTGATGAGTTTTCTCTTTCTTTTCTTCTCAATGGTTTTTTCATGATCCTCTTCTAGTCATTGGAGGAGAGGGACTTTCTCTAATACAATGGTCCTTTAATTGTTAGAAAGTAAGTGGTGTTCTTGTGCCCCTAGGCCCCCTTTTTGATCCAATAGACTCAGTAATTTTAAATACACAAATATGGGTAAGCTTATATAATATAATTTTATCCATACATGACCCAGGGCTATTCCAATAGTTGGTTAAAAAAATTATTGTGTTTATCAGAATCGATCTTACTTTAGTTGCACATCAAAGTTTTATGAGGTTTTATAATCTAGTAGATATTTTTAAACCTTTTTTTCATTCAATGAAGATCAAGTGATCTCAAAGTTTTTATAATTATATATAAATTATGAAAGGTTACTTTTCAGATGTTCCAAATGAAACAAAGTTGGTCAAAAAATGAATGTGTGCATAAAGAAAATTGGGTAAAGAAGTTTGACTACCCCAATAGTTATGTGGTGAACAAACTTCAAAATTTGGCTCCTATCTCAAAAGGAATGTTTACCCTCCTAGTTGATCCTTTGATGGAGAAGAGAGTTGCTCCAAGTAATGTAACCTTTGAAGCTCATAAGAACTCTCTTATTCATGACTTTGAGTAGATTACTCCACATTGATTGATTGAGGCCCCAGTGTGTCATAATTTAGAAGGTTTGTTTATGGCTAATAGGTAGAGTGTAAATATTTAGGTTCAAGTTACTCTAAAGGTAGAAGGTTCTTTGTAGGATGTAGTTTTAGAAGAGGTTATGGTTTCTTTAGAGGATAAAAATGAAGAAAAGCTAGCTTCTAGAGTAGTATTGACCATTACTCAACATCCTTTCTAGTTGACAAAACCTCTAATTTTTTAATAAGGGTAAACAAGGGAGGAAATATGAAAAAAGGCTAAAAATGCATGTTATGAAATACAAAATTGGTGGCACATAGTGGAATTTGGAAGTTTTACTTTCCAACATAGGTAGGTGCACTCTTGTGGCTTGAGGTTGATAGCTAGCTTGGCAATAAGTTATGTTGGGTAGGAGTTACAGGTTTTTGTGTATTTTGAGTGAGACCTTTTCTTGTCTATTAATGTCTATTAGGATTTATAAATCTTGTCTCATTATGTATTCACTATCATAGGTTTCCATAGTTTTTTGGTATGATTTGTTTCTTTTTAGTTTTCTTTATCTTTGGGTTTTTGGGAACTAGACACCTTATTGTGTTATAGATCTAGTTGTGGCTCCAATTATAAGAAATCCTTTGTTGGGTAGGGGTACCACCAACCCTAATATTTATCCAAAATAAATAATAATTTTTAATACACAAAAAATACTTATAAAAATTACTTAACCATAAACACTTATGTTGTTACACTTGTATAATTTTTTAATGAGCCCAACATATTTCACAAGATAAAATAAAGATTGGAGATAATATCAATTCAAATAAATCATAAAGACAAAATAAATTCTAGTTTACTTAGTTGCATTGATAAGAGATAAGCTTTAGTATGTTTTACACAATTAGAAAAAAAACTATACAAAGGATATGTGTAGACCCAATCTACATGTTACTTTATAATTTACTCTTTAACAACATGACAAATCACAAAAGCTCACAAACATCTTGTTGGTCCATGCCAAAGCAAAAATAATATAACTTTCACTCTAATAAATAATATGTTGTTTATAATTAGTCATAAAAAATAACTGTGTATTTTTCACTATCATGTTGAGCTTACATCACAAATTTAACCATTAACAATTTTCAATACACAAGCATGGGCTAGCCATGACATAACCCTTATTATATATGATTTCTGGATAGAAAATAATTTCAAATTAATATTCTAAGGAATGATATTAAAGTCTTCTCTACACTACTACAATAAATTACAATATAATATTATAAATCTATTTACTAAAACTATAATAATAATAATAATAATAATAATAATAATAATAATAATAATAATAATAATAATAATAATAATAATAATAATAATAATAACAATAATAATAGTAATAGTAATAATAATAATAATAATAATAATAATAATAATAATAATAATAATAATAATAATAATAATAATAAATTTTTTATTAAAAATAATAAAATATCCAAAACCTTAAATTTAAATTAATAAATATGAGTAGTAATCCAAAATGATCACAAATATAAAAAAAGAACATCCCTCACATACATCATATAAAATATAATTTTTAAAATAATAATAATATTACAAAACTAGTATCCATATCTTAGATAAAACTATGTAAAAGATATTGGGAGATGCCATCGACAATGATGTTTCTCAACATATTTTACATACATATCTAAGATATGTGTGCTAGTTTATTATATCTACAATACATTTTGTCACAATAAATATTTTTATTTTAGTAATATATGCCTGTACTTTATATGTATAAATTTAAAGAAAAAAAGTCCATTAAATGAGTGAAATATTAATACTAACTTACAATCATTTAATATATGTTGAAATTAAAACTATATGGGAGAGAAGAGTATAATGTTTGAGATAGAGTCGTATATTACTATGAATTACCTTTCATGATTGGGTTACACCATTTATCACTATTCTAATGTGGATACCCTTGCTAAACTAATTTAATATCATTTAGGATTTGATATTCACATTTTATAAATTCATTAAATTTATAGACATACCACATTTGTATTTTAAGTACTTGATTGAAACAAACAATGAAATAATCATCTCTTGCATACCTTATTTGGATGCTCTTATACCTTTTACTTGTGCATGCTTGATGAAGTGGTTATGTTCTACCTGATCCTTTGGGATGTTCTCCCTTTTTGAGATGATTTGAATTATTGTTTGGAGACTCTTCATTGGCCCTTTGAAGTAGTGCGAGATTGTAATTTTAATGTCTCTTGAGGCCTTGGAATATTTCAATCATTATATCTCTTTTATAATTTTCACTCTCCAATGAATTCAACTTTTCCATTTCATGTTTTGACTATCACTTGAGATAACTATTTCTTCACCATTTGATAAATGTACATGCTCATCTTCACTTGATTCCATTTGGATTTAAATATATGGAACATATACATCATATTTAAACATGTAATTTTGATTCAAAATCACCTCAGTGATTGCATTTTATGTTTTATTATCACGCACTACATTTGGATTCTTTATGTTAGGTCTAGTACATGCTACTACTTTTATGGTAGATTCCTTATCTAAAGATTAAAATAATGAACTCAAATAGACTCATGTATTTTAATATCATAAAAATCAATATAACTTGGGTTGTTATAAATGAGTATTTGGCATAAAATAATAAGGTGGAGGAATATATTTCATCACATGATTCAAAAAATTATGAAAAATAAATAGCGAATTCAATTTCCTTTAGGATTCAATTTCAGATATACTAATTTTTTCATATGTATATGCAAATTAAAGAATCATATATTTATGTACCTATGTGTATGTGTGTGTCTCTCTAATCATGATTTTAATAATTTAAATATATTATAATTGTTCCCATACACATACAAGTATATACATATACCTAGGATATAAAAAGCATATGTATATACACATATAGGTACACTTTGTATAGAGATGGATAGCATGCATTCAATAAGTTAGATTTGTGACCCTTTAATATGAAACAATAGAATAATCATAATCAGATATAACATATAAAATAGTGTAGCTAAAATAAAATTTAAGGCCATGAAAATAACAGTTTAGTTATGTTTCAATATATATTTATTAACCGTGAATGATGTAACCATTAGTTGGGGTATTTGAGACCCTGATGAAATAATGCATGTTGTGTCTATGTTCATACTTACTAGATTCATCGTCACTCAAAAAAAATACATACATATTTAAATATATCTCATAAGATACGCTCTCACTTTTAGCATCATTGGCCTCTGATCATGCATGGTGAAGAGACCCACCACCCATTCCAACCTCAAGAATGCCCTTCTAAAAATAAGAAAAGAATATTTTTTTAGACTAACTTCAGGCATGCATAGATGATAATTGTAAGTCATTGATATGAACTATAGGAATCCTCACATGTATGTCTAAACCCTATAATTTCACCCATATCATGTTGATGGAAACTTCAAGACCAATCCATGGCACACGTTGAAGTGACAGGTTTTGATATGTAACTTTTTTTATAGTGAAGAAATAAGTGCTTGTCCTCTAACTACCATTTATAACTTTGGGACCTATAGGTGAAAATAAATCACTTTGATCATGTCTAGATAGGAAAATTGCATGTTCTTCCATGACCATGATGTTTACATCCACTTGGATGCATTTTTCACTACTATTCATGAGTATAGAAACATTAACAATAAATATTGTCAAAGTTGATGCTACAGTTGCAGAAGTCCACCTCCAGTGCTTCTTGGCATGAAATTGACACTACCAACACATCTAAGATGGTGGATAATGTCTAGGACCACATTCTTGGATGTGATCATATCTAGTTGAGAGACCTACCACCCATTTTGGCCTCAAGAATACCTTTCTCAAAATAAGAAAAATGTAGATTTTTAGGCTAACATTAGGCATGCATAAAACAAAAATCATAAGGAATTGGCATAAAATATAATAACCATAAAGTTTATGTATAAGATCCATGATAGAATAGAGCACATCAATATAACCTTCAATACCAATCTATGGTACAAGTTACAATGGTGGGTCCTAAAATGTAACTTTTTTATAGTGAAGAGATAAGTGTTTATCCTCCAACTAAAATTTATGCCTTTGGGATATTTGAGAAACCCATTAATTTGAGCATGTCTAGATAGGTAAATTACATGTGTTCTGATGACATCAACATCTAAATACACCTAGATGCATGTTTTCATTATTGTTCAAGAATGTGGAAACACTGACAATAATTATTATCAAAATTTAAGTGATGGTTGGAGAACTCTACTTCAGGCATTTCATGTCTCAAAATTGACACTGATAACATGTTTAGGGTGGTAGACAATGTCTATGACCAATGTTTTGGCCTCTGATCATGCATTTTTGAGAGACACACCACCCATTATATCCTCACAAAATCCCTTTCTATAATAATTGAGTACTTATAGGAAATTATTTACTAACAATGCCAACCTTGTGAATGTGGAAGCATTTTTTGCACCATTAACCTATAAAAAAAATGTCAGTAAGTAATTAAAAATAAATCTATATGTACTAACTAGAAAATAAATAAAATTTGGTAAAATTAAAAACATCTACATTTGACAATTCAACATACCTTGGAATTTAAATCCAATGAACCCTTAAGATCTGCTCTAATATTATTAGTATCAATTAGAGTTTCATGGTCTAATTCATGAACTTTTCATAGATTCATGTTTAATAGACTACCATGATATTTAGATAATTTAATATTTCTTTAAAGAACCAAATTTGAATAGTGTAGCATCTTCTTATGCATTTCAAAGTCTTCAAAAAACCATATATTATATTTTTTTATAGGATATCTTCAAAGCCAAGTTACGATGACAACCACAAACCTATAGGGACAGTAAAAGTTTTCTCCATTTACGACTAGGGAAGTCTATTTTTTATTTTCTTATACACATCAACATAAGTGGTAGTCTATGCCCTCTTCATTGTTATTATTAGTAATAACTATACAACCATACCTTGTATTGAATCACAAAAAATAAAATTTTAATGATGTTGTCAAGATATATAATGAGACTAAATATCGTATACTAATTAATATTATACATGGTTGAAATAGATCAAATACATGTTCAAAGTCATGTGACAACATCATATCTATAAGATATAACACTGGAAGAGCTTGATCTATATCGATTGGAATTACAGGGTTGTATTTCCATTCATCTACCCACTTCTTTGACTCACATTCATTCTGAGTAGAGTCCATGCATGTAGAATAAAAACATGATAAGTGTATTGTATGAATAGTCTAATAACTTTCATTTGAGCTATGAAATTGGGGAAGATCATTTGATCCTATTATTGTCATACATTCCTCATACTTTGCTATGTGTTCTTCCTCCATCAACCAAAAACATCAATGAACATTATAATTTTCTTGAGCACAATTGCTATTTTCCTCATTAAACCATTCAAAAATGGTTGTTGCATTAGTCAAAACAAAACCATATTAAAACTTCAACTCCTTGATTATCAAGGCTCATTTTACACATGCTAAAACACCTTCCTACTCCTCCTTTCAATGGTCAGCCTCAGTTAAACTCCAAATATGTTATATGCCAGTGGTAACTTGCATCATGCATGACCAATAAAATATTCATGCATTCTTGAATTGTGATTTGAAATTATATAACTAGATGTAATGTTTATTTAAAGTAATGTTCCTCCCAATCATATATCTATAAAACATCTCAAAACAACCTTCCATGTACTTTGTACAATGTGATCAGTCATCACTAACATAGAAATGGTATCCATTACTATGTTTTGATCTTAATTTGTACTATTAGGCACATGCATGAATGTTATATACACGATTGTGAAAACCTATTTTGAATTTTAATATTGTGACTCAACTTCAATTTGTGGTTTGAATGTGTAATTATCAATAAGTCAACTACTAAAACTAGACAACCAAGTGGGAAGAATTTTTCCTTGTTTAGATTTAAATTTTCATCTAAAAATCTAACACTGTGTGTTCTTTGCATACTCATCAATAATTTCCTCCTTAGGTTTGACCATAAATTTTGAAATAAGTATCTATTTTGTAACAAAATCACATGTTTTAGATTCTTTGACTTGTTTTACTTGATAAGTTACATATTTTTATTTTATCAGACCAACTAATTATTGTGAAATTTCAATTGTACTCTCCTCATGGATACAATTTTTTAATTTTGTAATCCATCACAAATGTTTTAATTTCCATCTGAACATGTTTTGTTATAGAATAAATTTCCATCTAGTCTTTCACAAAAAATGGTTGGAATAAATTCCTTGGTTTATTTTACCTAAACTCCTCTAACACACTCATTAAAAATGTTGTCAATATGCAAACAAGAATGTATAGGGAGAAAAACATCATAGTGCATTGAATATTCAACATGATTATTACAACAAGAAGTGGTGCACGTTTGATTTATTTATACATAAAATGGTTTGGGCATATCGAAATATCTTTGAATAATATAAATTTATGGATATTTTTACAAAAAATTAGAGTATAATTGTATTTTAATCATATATAAAAAAAGTTTTGGATGTGGCACAATTAAAATAACCAGTGCTTCTTTTCACTGTATTTTTTGTATTGGGTGAAACTCTTTTATTGTTTCTCCAAAATATTGCAACTAAATGTTTGACAGCATCAACTATAGCCTTGTCCTTTCTTGAAAGTCTACCAAATAATACCAATAACTCAGTGGTATTGGCATCATTAAGTTTTTGACATCTTCTGATTACTTTCATTAATATTTTTATATGTATCTCTAGTGCTTGGCTAGTTTTTGAACTGAATTGTTGTTTCCTTATTTCACCACTTACTGCACAAGTTTTAACTATACATTGGGCATCATTACAATCTTTGTTGCATGATTTCACACTTGTAATATAACGTGTCATGTATATTTTAAAAAATTTGGTTGTTTTTATCATCCATGTTAGATGTCTTTAGTCATAGGTTGTATATTGTATGTCTCATCTTAATCAATTTCATCAATAAAATCAACACTTGACATTTTTTACTATCCAATTGTAATTTATCCCAAATATTTTTATATAGTGTTCTTAAATGGTGGCTAGGCATTTTTTTATGCATTGGTTTCAAATTTGTTTTGTCAACTTTAATTATGTACTTGTATTTTCTATATGCAATCCTCAAAAGTGTTGTTAATGTATAATTTTTTGAGAGGGAATTTAAAAAACCTTATGTTCACTACTAGTTTCTTCATTGTTAGTTTCAATGTTTAGTTGTGGAATGCAATTTTATTCATTGTTACTTTCATCATTATGTGTTTTTATGAAATTGTATTCATCAAGATGGGGATAAATCATCATGCAGAGGTTAATCATGAACAAAATTAAAAACTTTATACTTTGAATGTGTACTTGCAACACAGTTTGGAATTCTAAGTAAATATTCATGATCATTATTCAACTCATTATTGTCAACTTAATAATTTTCTATGATATTTGGCTCATTAGTTATAGTGTTTATACCTTGTCTCAATTGAAATGATTATATTTACACCATTGTTTCTCTCAAATATTCTAATTGGTTTGGTCTTTTGTGCTTTAACTTCTTATTATTTAAATGAGTTCCATAACCCATGAATATATAATGAATAATTTAAAATTATTTTTGATGGTGGAGACATAAAGAACAATTTGATTCATTTTGATGATGTGGGACCCAAATATTAATTTTATTCCCCTTGTCTTCATCTTGGAAAACATATAATGATGCAAAGAATGTTCGTGGTGTCAGAATTCTTGAAATACCATAAAAATAAATGTTGGGTAGTGACTTATTGTTTATTTAGATAATTATGTGTACACATTATTTATAGTATGCCTATGTGGTAATATATCATATTTTTATTATACATATGATTAAATTACATAATGAAAACCTATCTTATACTATTATTCTAGGGTTGATTCACCCATATGTTAAATCATATACAATCGATTAAGCCATAATTTAAGTTCATAGGGCTCAAGTTGGCCCAAATCACATCTTTAATTTCACCAATTGACTAATTAAATTAACTCATGACTAATTTAGGCCTAAATAATGTCTATAATTACACCAAAAGACTAATTGGATCTATTAATGACTAATTTAACATAACTGTCTTTCTATTTCATGTTTAATCACATAGTCCTCTATGAACATATGAAAATATACATGGATGAAATAATCTCTTAAAATTTCTTTTGGAATGCTATTATCCACCACCAAATTTAAGGATTGTTGAATGGTTGTAGTTAATATAATATTCGTTTACTATAAAAACCCTAGAACGGGATGTATGTAGAAATGTAGAGTTTAAAAGGTGTTGATGCATTATATTTCCATTAGTAATCATTTTACATGTAACTAAAATGACATATTATAGTCTTAGTTCACGTCATTCAATCATTAGCTTTAATTCTTGCTCTTATATTCACATTTTTAACTCATTTTGTTAAAAGAAGAACAAACACAAGTTGTAAGATTCAATACCATATATTTCTTAGGAAACTCAAATGTTGTATTAAAGAGGTGGATAGATTCATGACCTTTTTCAAAAATTTCCTAACCCCTTATCAAGTTCCAATGACCTTCCTCCAACCATTTTCAAGCTTGTTAACAACTCAGACTCTCTTTGCACAAGGTTATTTATAGACTGTCTTATTACCTAGTGACCTATAAGTTGACCATATTACCTAAGAGGATTATATGTAATCAGACTGTCAAATTATTTCAAATTATTAAAGAATATGAAAAAAAACTTACTGATGTATAATACTAGAACTATAATTCAACTTATCAGTAGAGAACTTCTAACAACGCTTATCATCATAAAAACTTACACAAGGATATGCAGGCTTGTGTTAAACCATTCACTCATGTATGTATAAATCATTAAAAATAATTTAAAGAACATTAAACTTATATGAAAATTTTCTTACGATTACTATCATGACTAAAAAACACTTCTCTGGATCACAATTCTCTTTGCATGTACTCTTTTCACCATTCAATCAACTTTCATTATATTTCAATTATTAACTCATAGAGACAAAGTATAATATAGTTTGCAATTGAATTCTTCTCATAAATTGGAAACTATATTAATAAATTATATATCACCATAGGAAAAATTTAGCATCTTACTTCAAACATAAATATTTATAGAACTTCCTTTGTATGGACTTTCCAGCCATTATTCACATAAAGAGATAGAGTCTGACAACAACTTTCTTTCAAAAAAAGAATTGTATATTTAAATTCTTGGGTTTTTTTTACATTATTCCTTCAATTCCAACTACATATATTATATCCTACCCATAATGCCTTGAACATAAAATATCTATTACCCAGACTATCTGACTATGATTGTGTTATGATAATGTAAAATATTTAAGCCTCTATAAGTAAAAATCAATTTTGGCTATATAATATAGGTTCATAGAATTAATATAGGCTTAGATTTTACTTATTAGTATATATTATGATGGAATATGCAAGTATGTGCATTCAAATTATAGGAACATATTACATATTCATAAATTTTAGGTGTATATGCATAGGCATATGTGTCCAAGCTTAAATTAGAAAGTATAATGTTTATATATATATATATATATGTATATGTATATATGTATATATATATATATGTATATATATATATACATATGTATATATACATATATATATATTATATATATATATGTATATATATATATATATATATATATATATGTATATATATATATATATATATATATATATATATACATATACATATATATATATACATATACATACATATATATATACATATATATATATACATATACATATATATATATATATATATATACATATACATATATATATATATATACATATACATATATATATATATACATATATATATATATATATATATATATATATATATATATATATATATATATATGTATATGTATGTATATATGTATGTATGTATGTATGTATGACAATGAAATATATTCCTACACACTATACTAATTTTTCAGATTAAAGGGGAATGATACTGACTCATGCATAAATTTATTTCCAAGCAAAAATTCATGATGAGGGAAATGATATCATTCACTTCTTCTATGAGGATTTGTGATTTCAAAATGTTATTACAAGTATCACATGAACTAAAGAATAAATTAATAACAAAATATATGTGCCATCTACAGTGATTGATTGAGTTAAGTTCATAATACATATTGGAGATTCAATACCCTTGAACATTATATGTTACAAATACATTATGGATTCCAATTTTTTTTCATCTTGGGGTTATAAAGGCTAACATCACAAATATAGGTTTTGTTTCAATCCATGGGTTCTATTTTATATACATGTTAACTTAAAGTTGGGGCTTGATTGCCCTCAATTCTCCATGGTTTAATAAAGGAACATATCCCTCCAAGTGCTTCATAGGAAGCACCAATCTTCTAGTGATTCAAGGAACCATCATCTTCAAATAGAGTTACAAGAACATCATTGGTTTCACACATATAGGTATATTCATTCCCTGTTCCTTAAAATAGTTTTGAATTCAAGTTACATTAGAATTTTCAATTTCACAAATGGAAATTGACTACCTTTATCTCATTATAGTATTTTTTATAGAGTGACCTACATGGTTGGAGCTTCCTTGCAAAGGCAAAGTGTGTTTTATACACTTATGCATATTTTTATTTTTAATATATTGATTTAATTTATATTTTAAATGGGAGAGATGTAAATACTCAAAATTATTCAATCATACTTGATAATGTTAGTTTTGTTCCACATTTACTTTAATCTACTTAAACACTTAAATTGGTCCTATTTCATCACTACACTCTATCCTAATTACTTTTATGGGTCCATCCTTTAAAAGTTTTTATTTTTCACCAACATAAATGTTATTAATTTATCAAAACATTCTTAAACATATGTATGGATGATTTAAATTCTTAATATCAAATGTTATGTTTCCCTGGTCCGAATCGACCCACATCAATTATGACCTTTACAAGTTGATCTTTCTATTTACCTAACAAAGAATATTTTTAAAAATGGAACCCTTCCTTATAACATATTGGTCAATATTTATAGGCTAGGTATCATGAGGTGTCACCCATTTTGATTAATATAATTTCACATCTAAGCCACTTATTCTAATACTTGGAAATTTCACTATTCGAGAAAACTTATATTATTAAACATTGAATAAAATGTATTTATTATTTAAAAATTATATTATATTCACTTTAATAATCCCTTAGCCAAGTCACATGAATATTATATCCAAGTAAAGAAAATAATTATCAAGTATTCAAGTCATCTATAGATGCATACATGTAATAATGGAGTATTATCACACCAAGGACTCTAGGTGGGAGACCTACATGAGACTTGATTATATCTTTGGATTACTTTGGATAATTATAAAATTTTGGACCATCATAGGGGTATATGGGTTAAACTCAACCAATTACACCCTCCCTTTCTATTTTTGTAGGTTTTTAACTATCACAAGCCCTAGTTGGATTTTAACCTTGAAAAGGTCATTTGAAAGCCATATGTGCATAGTTGAAAAGTTAAATTACACATGAAAGATTATTTATTATTTTTTATATAGGGAATGCATCTCATAGTGATACACTCCTTTTAATACATTAATTAATCTTGTGTTAGTATCAATTAATGTTTATAGGTTGGTTCAATATATTAGAAAAGTTTATAAAAGCTTTTGTATAATAAAATAATATAACCTGAACATCATATTATGTAAGCTTATTTTGATAATTAAAATAATGTAACTTTTCATATTTACTTGTGTTGAAATTTTTATCATCTCTAAGGTACTTTCATCAATCAATGTGTCTTATTTATCCTATTGGGTACATCCCATGGTGGCATATACTAAATTGGAATGTGGCATAGTAAAATAATGTAGGTTTTTGTAAATAAATTGATCTTACACATTAGTAGTAGTTAATGTCAATAAGATAGTTTGATATATTATAAAAGCTTATTGTAATAAAATAATGCAACATGAACATCATATTATGTAATATTATTTTGATGATTAAAATAATGTAACTTTTTCTATTTACCTATGTTGAAATTACTATCAACTCTAAGGTCCTTGCATTAACCCATCTATGTCATGTATCATGTTTTGTAACTCCTAAGGTGGCATATAATAAATTGGAATGTATCCTTAGTGATTTACTCCAAGGTAATTTTTAAGGATCTAAGGGTTTTCAAAAAGTCTCTTAAGATATATGATCCAAACCTAAAGAGGTGGGAGGTTTAGTCCTTTCTGATGTGAAACTTCAAGAAACTACCCTCCACATCTAGTGGATTATTCATTCCCTTAAAAAAGATAAGACTTAGAATATATTAATTCATAATTTAATTTATAAATGTATCCCTTATAATTCTAATACTAATAAGGGTCTTAGTATTTAATATATTTTTCTCACTCAAGGCCCAAACAAAATTGTGGATTCATTTCTGGGTTAGAGTATATAGAAAGCATAGGAGTTACTTATGCCTCACTTAATTTGGGATGGATGTGGGTTCAAATCAAGGTTATATTTGAATTTTCACTTCCTTTGGTGATTTTTATATCTCTAATACTATGGTTTTTAATTTTACATGGTCCCTTGGGTTAAGAGTCTCAAAATTTTCAAGACAAAGATAAAATATATTTCATACTTGTTTTACAAATAATCTTGTGATTAACTCTCGTAACCTATCCTAGATAACTTGGTTATCAATTTATTTATTCTCAAATCATTTAGGTGAATTCTTTTAATGTTTGATACAAAGTTAACTCATATAGAGAGTCTTGAAGATGAAGGGTTTATAGAGTTTGGAAAGAAATTATTGTTCCTAAATTTCTATATTTGTATAATGTATTTTTTAGCTCCAATAATCTATATGAGACACTAGGGGTTTGAAAGAGAGGATATAAATAAAAAACATGTGGGTTGAGGGATTTATGAAACAACTAGAGGTCTATGTTATCTATGTAGTTTGTCAACTTACACTAGGCCAAAGATGAAATTATAGAACTAGGTTAGGGCTAGCATAATCAAGAGCACAAAGGACAAGGTATATCTAATTGGTTTATCCATAATAATGAGGTTTTAATATGAAATCAAAGATATCAGAACAAGTAAGAACTACCAATAAATGAAAATGATTTATAAGCATGTATCCCTATGGAATGAAAGATGATTTTGAAATAAATATGTTTTCAAAGGGAGAAGGCATAAACTTTCAGAATAAGTGCTAAATTTTTGTTCAAACTAAATTTAACTCTAACATGTGATCTCTAACCCTAAAAATAATTCAAGTCTAATATAAAATAAGGGTTTCACCTTGTAATCAAGGTCCCCTCATATTATGCCCAAACATAATACAAATAATGACCAACTAATAATCCAAGGTCATTCCCGATTAGATGAATATCAAGCTACAATGTAGAGATATGTCCAATCCAATGTTGTTGGTATGAGAGAGAGGATTAATAAAAAGTAAGTAATAAGTGTATTAATCAATCAAAATGCACAAATTAGGCACAATTCCAACTGGTATAGCAATATAATAAGCAACAGTGAGGGAAGGAACAAATATGGAACAACAATGGTGAAACCAATCTAGATAACAAGTGAATGAATGAGTTTATCTCAAAGTTGAGGATAAATCAGAGTAGCATCAAGAGGAGAACTGAAATATAAATAAATAAATTCCAATATATGTCTAAGATCTCCATCAGAGATTGATAGTTGAATAAATTAAGGAAAGTATCTCAAAAATGATGAAAAGCTATCTAATTGAAGAATAGTACCAAGAGAGGTTGAGAGAGGTCAAGAGGGAGGTTTACAACTGATATATGGAAACCAAAGTGTTGGTTTCTATTTTTTTTTTAGATACTTAGGAATGGTTTGAAGTATAATAAGTAGATTATAGGAAATTGGTGGCATAGGCCATGACCATTAAGAAAATAAGTAACCTAGGCCACCCATCCACCTATAGGGTCTCTACAGAGTGCATAAGGATATGATAAAGTGAAAATAGGCCCGTTAAAGTGCAAGGAGGCCCATGGGGTACATGAAGGCTAGATAAATCTTTGAATGACTTAGAAATATTAACAAGGTCCCTATGTATCTAGTAATATACATGATAAGTAGATGTATAATCATTGGGAGAAATATGATTAGAGGAATCATGATTACATATGGACTTGAGGTATAAGTAATAAATGTTCAAACAAATTACAGTACCTATAAGATATTTGAAAATAATAAAGAGATAACAAAAGGAAAATAGAAAACATTACCTACATTCACCTGATAGGAATAATGATGGATGAATAGTTGATAACATGATCTAATGGGTACAATTTTTAACTCTTGTGATCCAATTCTAGATACTACATAAGAAGGGACAAAGATTGATATAAAATAAAAAGATCTAAAATGACATTCGCTAGAGCATCTAATATTGTATAAGGAAACAATGTTCAACAAAATGAGTGTTGTGTAGTACATGAAAACTACTCAAAAATAAGAAAGAGGTAAGAAAAGTGAAATAAATAACATTGCTTACACTCACCTAATATGAATAACGTTAAATGTATATTAAGTTGCATGATATAACAATTATAAGTTTAAAATCCACGTGATCTAACTCCAAATCCAACAAAAGAAGGGACAAAAAGTGACATCAAACTAGAAAATCTAAGATGACATTCATCAAACTGTATACTCTAATGTTTTTTAATGAGGGATATGGGAGATCTGTAAATCCTCAAAATATGAGATTAAATAAGGTGCCACCTTGAATATGTAGAGAATAACAATTCTAAGGGGGATATATACTTTAGTGCACTAAAACATGTCTAAGAGTGAGTTGGAGAACAACTACACATAGCACACACCTAGTGCACATGGATGGGTTAGTGCTCCAATAATCATGTGATATAAATAACATTATTTGTCTAACTAGTAAGGAAGAAACAAATTGCATAAAAATCATGGCCTCATGGGTCATTAATAATCCAAGCCATATCAATATGTCTTGACTTACCTTAACTACAACCATCAGTATTAATCATCATAGAGTGGTGCACGATAATGGGGATCAAAGACATGAGACAAAAATGTACAAGGAATATATCAACATAAATTTAAGTAAGAAATTTACATTAAGGAGCAAAATAATATAATAAATCTATAATCAAATGAAGGAGACCAATGTCAGTCACAGTGAGAGACAAAGAGGGGTGGAAGGAGGCCTATGAAAGATTAAAACTAGTCAGAGAGGACCAGAGCAAGTCCTGAGCAACCATAACCAATAACTTTCACCACTTACATAAACCATACCAAAGGAGAAATAGGATGTCATTAGGGGACAAACTATAAGTAATTATTATCACTATTGACTAAAAGAATCAAAAGACTTTGCTTATATCTTGAGGTGCATCCAACGAAGAGTTCACAAGATAAACAACCAAGGAGACCTAAAAGTTCCTAAAGTGAGTACAAATTGGATTTGAATAATAAAATAAAGTTTTTCATTACATTTGGAATGGTCCAAAATACATACGATGGCATTTTCATGATGAATGCAGGAGTGACAGGCCTCATACAAGTAAGGGACCTACTAAAAGAGGCACAAAAAGGTAAATTGTGCCTTGACTTAAAACTATGTTATGAGTTGGCCACTAAGAAGTATCTTGGGCTAAAGGAAGGTTGTGGCATGGCTTGTAGAGCCATGGCCTACTCTCAAGAGGGATATAATGGCCTAGAGTGACTTAGGAAGAGACAAAAAGGCCATAAAAAAGGGGGAGAAGAAAAAACATAAGTTTTTTCACTCGATATATATATATATATATATATATATATATATATGCTAAGCTAATGACTTATTTTTATGTGCATGGATGTAGATATGATGAAAAATTAGTTAGCATGGGTTAATGGTGATAGAGGAGAGGAAATATTTATCATACCATAGTAATTTTACTATGAGGGTCGCATGATCCCTCAAATTAAAAACATATTGAGGTAAAATCCATTAACTGGGTGCCAAAATACCTCACCATCAAGGATGAAGAGGTGATATATGCCATTCTCCAAGGAAGTAGTTATAATGAAAGGGTGAGACCACTTATGATCTAGTTTTCCCTTCTTGCAATGCTCCTTATCAAATACAAGAATTTTATCACCTACCTAAAGGGGATGAGGCCACACCAGTTTCTCAAAATTTGGTGCTATAAAATCTGATAAGCATGATTTTGCTTGATGGATTTAATGCAATGTCCATATAATTCCTCAATTTCAATTATTATGGCACTATCATTAGGAACACTATTGAGCAAGATATCTAAACCCATATGAACAATAGGGTGGAGGTATTTAAAAAACATAGTCATTACCTTTTTGTAAGCCCTTCTATCTTAGGATAGGTTACATTTCATGACATAGATGAAATGACACTTGAGATTCAAATAAAAAACTCTAGAGGCCTTCCTAAGAGATATGTTAAGAGTTTTTATTTGATGATGGAGAATTCATGATAAGGTAAGGGTATTGATAGTTGGAGAGGCATCTCAAAATAGATCATGTAAGAGCAAATAATGACCTTGATACCCAAAAGATGGAGGGTATGATGGATAAAGAGTGAATGTATGTTAGATTAGGGGTTCTATTTTTTCTCATATTTATTTATTATGGGTATTTTTTCATCACTTGGAGTTTTCCTATTTTCATGGAGAAGATTTCTTTTATGTATAGGTTGATTGAGCGACTAGGAAGTAATTCCCTTGATCAACTATTTTGGGCATGGGAGTTACTCCTATATTTTTAGCCCTATTGACCACATTTTATGTAAGATTTACTATTATATCCCAAGTATCTATTGACCACCTTTTGTGGAGGACTTACTCATCACTCTCTTATTTATATTTCCCACATTTATGAGCTTTGGTAATGGAAGTTTGGATTTTGGATCCTATCTTATCTTACGTAATATTATTGCATTGTTATTTTATTTTACTTTTAACTAATTTGTGTTATCTAGATACTTATTTCATGTAGTCAAGGGACTTGTGTATTTGACATATCCATAACCTAGACTCAACCCTAATATGGTATTAGAACCATCCCAATAGTCGTATGTCTTGTTTTATAGTACAAGATTTGTTTTGAAATCTTGATCTTATTTACATATAGTGCGAGGTAAATTTTAAATGGTTTGAAAAAAAATCAATTTTTTTTTGAAATATTGAAAACCTCAGGATTTTATATAATAAAGGTATTATTTCAATATAAAAAAATTGTAGGGGTCATTTAAAAAAAATAGGGGTATTAACATTTTTGTAGTGGTTTTATATGTAGGGTTTGTACTTCACAAAGGAACCTTTGTATGTAGTATTCATCCTCCTTTCATGAATTGGTTTGGTCTACAGCTTGTTCAAAGCCTTTAAATGTTTATACACCCTATCCATTGGCCTCATATAGTTGGATCTGATCCATTCAATGAGAAAACATTAAAACAAGGTAGAGAAAGACATTTGTGTATGGTGAGGCTATGATGACCTATAACAATGGGATACACTTACACATTTATTTGGTCTCACCTATCACCTATGTATTCTTTCCATGCTCATCTCACATTAAAAATAGTTTAAGGCTTATCAACACTTTCATTAAGAGACATGAACTAGGAATTAAATCTTCTCCTTGTCATGTGGACTTCACTATTTTATCTAACCTACTAACTTTAAATCACCTACAACTTATTAAATATCACCATTCTCATGTGTGTTGGTTTTTATTGATAGTCACATGGTCTAGTGCTAAAAACCCTTAGCACAAGTCACCCCATATCCAAACCACCATGGGCATGTAACCTGCCTCCAACAACCTTTCAGGACCTCTCTAAGATCCTTCTTCTACCTAATGTCTTCATGGTAAGTGCTTCCCCTAAAAACACATTTGCATGCAAGTGGTTTCCATTACCACTCAAAATAAATTCATGTTTTTTTAAGTTTGGTAGGAAAGTCTTTTTTAAAAACTTTCAAACAATCTTACGCAAAGAAAAATAAATTTGTTTGTTTAATGTTTCTAAGAAGTCAGATTATTTTATTAACATTGAATAGTGGCATATTAATTTGTAAAGGTGGATGGTTTTTTAAAGATAATGGGGGTGATAAGTTTTATTGTTTTTTATATAAATACAAGAATAGTGGGTTATTTGCATCAAGGGAAGGATTTTTTATTATTTTTAATATAAAAAAATGCATTGTGAGCATTTTTTAAAAGATGGTAAAATTCATGTTTCATTAAAAAAATTCATATCCTTTTGAGGTTTTATTTGGTAGGTGTACAAACCCCATAGCATTCAAAACATTCATTTTCTCTCTCTTGGTCAATGTTTTTACTAGGTATCCTTGGGCACATTATTGGTCAAGCTCAACATCCCCTTGTTCTACATATTTTATCTTTTCTAACAGTTGTACTAATTTCTATAGATGCATTCTCAATTGTGCATGATTTATTTTGACCATGCATATATTTAAACTTTAGTGGGGTTCACCATTTCATATTTCAAGGATGGTAGTATTTTCGAGTAATTATTTTTTGCTTGTAATTTCATTTCTACAATAACAATAACTTAAAATTGCATTATAAGCACTACACTTATTTATACATAATGGATATAATTTCATTTAATTAACTAACACCATTTAAATAATATGAATGGAAAACAAAAAAGTAAATTATATTAAGGATAGAGGGTTTACATCCTATTACAATAGTCAATGAAATTGTACCTAGTATAGAAGCAAAAACAAGTTAAGTGGTATAATAATTATGATGAAGCTTATGGGTCTTTGTGTCTTCTTGTGTTTATTGATCCTATCCTTCTGCCTAATAAATCTCTAAATGAAGTGTGTACCACCTTGGAAAATATATTTGGGAAGCTATATGTGATGAGAGGTCATGAACTTGAAAATGACCTTATTAGCCTATGTCCTAGGAATTTTGACACCCTTTAATATTTATTCACTAAGTTCAACTCTTTAAGATTGAATTTAAAATAATATTGAATAGAGAATAAATATGAACAACTTATTATTTAAATTATCTCTATGTTGGGTCTTGATTACTCAATCTTTATTCTAATTTTCATGCCACTAAAATTACTCTCATCACTACATGGAAAATTACCTCTTTAGATGCCTTTGTTTCCAGTTTGACTCAAGAGAAAGATAAGTTAATATAGATGGGAACATTTAAGTCCATTAAACCTCAAGCCCTAATTGTTGTGAATGGAAAATCAAATACTTTAAATAAAGAGAAGAAAAATAAGAATGAGCATCAATAGAAGAATAAAGATTAAACCTCTACAAAAACAACAATTGAAACCTCCTCTTAGAGTGATAAACCTAAGAAAGATAAGGTTAAGGGTGCCCATTATAACAAAAATGGGCATGATGAACACAAGTATGTGAAGAAATAAATTTATCACCTAGCTCATATTCTATATAAGAACAAAATAGGTGTTCCTTGGTCTATCAACCATAATTCATCAACTCAAGACTCTTCTAAGTGAAAAGGTAAAGGTAAAGAGAAAGAAAAGGATAAGGCTCTTTTATCAGTTTCAACTCCAACCACTTCATGGGTAATTAACTTTTGTGCTTCCCACCACATGGTTTATTCACAATTCGAGTTTTTTTTTCCTTAGAGCATTATAACAGGTCCTCTATCACTTTGGGTAATGACACTTAAGTTGAAGTTATAGGAAGAGGGTCTATTGAAATGTATGAAGTAAATTTTATTAATTTTTAAAGAGTTCCATCACTTTTGACTAATGCCTTATCATTATACCAAATCACTCACATCAGTAAATTCATGAGGATGGAGTTTTAACTAGATTTAGTCATAATTAGAGAGTTTCAAAATGATTTTAAAATGGTAATGGGAAGATAAGATCAACAAGTTATAGTATACACCTTCTCACATTTTACACCTGATTCTTCCTTGAATACATTTTTGACTCATTTAAGTGGAGTTAGTAAACATTGGCATGAGTGCTTTAGCCACCTCAACTATTGCTACCTAAAAAAACTCAACAAAGATGACATGGTCACAAGATTACCTAGAGTCCATTTATATAAGGGTTATCGTGAGGGTTGGAACCTTGGGAAGCATCACAAAGAGAAATTTGACAAAGGAAGCTTGGAGGGCTTAATAGGCATTAGAGTTAGTACATAGTGATGTATCTGGGTCTTTCCCAATCCATATTTTTTAAGGGATAAGTATGTACTTACCTTAATTTATGATTTATCAAAATACACAGGGATTCACTTCCTTAGGTATAAATCCAAAGTTTTCAACAAGTTTCAAGACTTCAAAGTTATTGCAGAGAAACAATATGAGAAATTCATCAAGGTTATTTAAAATGATAATGGGGTGAGTATGTTAATAATAGGTTTGATCATTTTTTCATAGAATATGGGATTTATTTACATTATATAGTTCCTTATATTCTTAAACAATAAAAAGTCATTAACACCTTAGTATTGGGTCATACAGATTAACTTTGCCTACTACATTCAAATTATGGTTCCTCAAAATTTTTGTAAGGTATCATTCCCTTTGAAGATTGATACAATAGAAAACCTATAATTAATCACTTTAAGGTTTTTTATATCTTAAAATATGGCATGCATACCAAAGAATAAATGTAAGGTTATGGAACCTTAGAGTAAGCCTTGCATCTTATTAGGTTATCTAGATGGTGTCAAGGGGTACCTTATTATTCATATAACCACAAATTATTGAATTTTATGAGATTTACACAAACTAAACACTTGAACCTTATCCCACTTCATTTTACTTACTTTTATTTAATTAAGATCAATGTGAACACGTTTTAGAGGTTTAGGACACTTCTTCTAGTTCTGATAGTGAGACTAGTGATGGAGAATAATCTTCATCCACATTTGGAAAAACTTTAGAGGATGATGATTATAATATATATTGATGAAATATTATTAATCCACTTTCCAAATCTGATGTTGAATGGCCCATTTTCCCATTATTACACATTTTATTCTTGACTAAATTTTGATTGGTTACTCTCTTAAGACAAATATTTAAATTGTTTAGGCCTCTTCTAAGAATTTTAAATACCTCAATATTTTCACCCTATTCAAATTAATTTTTTTTATTATATCATATTCTCCCATCAACATAATTCTTAACTAAAAATTCATAATAGTCAACAAGGTTCTTAATCTCTTATGAACTTGTTACACAAAATTCTGATTACTAGGCATTTTGAGTTTCTTTGAAATCATAATCAACATCATTAAATCATTAATTTAAATCCTTATACATGTTATTATACACAAAATAATTATTCTCTCCTTTTTATTAAATATCAAACTCATCAAGACTAACTATGTAGTTTTTTCTTTACCTTATTTCTTGAAACCTACTAATTGTGTTTTACTAATATCTCCATCAATTTTGATCCAATAGATTGAAGACCAGACCCATTGGATTCCTATTGTTAAGAAAAAATTTATATCTACATTTAGAAAAAAATCATTGGTTAAATTTTGAGATATGATCAAGTTATTATACGTGTCGTGTTTTGGTTTTATAAGCACTAGTATAGACCGAGAATAAAAACAATTCATTTGTGCACATTAGGAATAATTTCAAATAATTATAAAACTAATTTAGGTTCTAAAAAAAACGTTATACCTTTAAAATGCC
Source organism: Torreya grandis (assembly GCA_037957365.1). Classification (NCBI taxonomy): domain Eukaryota; kingdom Viridiplantae; phylum Streptophyta; class Pinopsida; order Cupressales; family Taxaceae; genus Torreya; species Torreya grandis. The sequence continues at coordinate 4,840,891 of JARHVA010000558.1, read as the reverse complement.
AACATACAATGCATAATTATCTCTAACACACAATTTTCTCATTAAGTTGTTCTATTTTACCATGTCACAAACCCGAAAGGAAATATTTTTATTCTTAGACTATTAAATAATGTTTCCAAACAATCTGAAACTTGAATCAAGTTTATTTAAATACCTATTACCTATTGAAATATTTATATTTACTCATATACATTCAAACATGTTTCAAATGGACATTGTTTAAGTATTGTGCAATCCTAATCATACATAGAAATTATGTTTTTTTAATTTTAATACCATCTCAAATATTTATAATTTTAGAACATATTGATCATATATATAATTTTTTTTTAATAATTTCACAAATAATACTTGATAACATTCCATTAAAAAATTCCATTTCTTTTTATTCAAAATTCTTCTCAAAATGTGCAAATATAGACCTACAACTTTTTAATCATACACAAAACATATCCTCTTCATCTTAGGTTACCAAAAAAACATCAATTGTCATTAAAAAAACATTTAAAATATTGAGAGAATATGAAACATGTTAATAATAACCTCATCCTTCTCCTTATTCATTCATTCATTCATTCATAATTATGTATAATTTCTACAAATTACTTGATACAAAACCTATAATTTGCCTTATTCCTTGTCTAGACTTAGAAGGTATTTAGAACTTAGCTCTATCCCTATGTAGTATATTATATTATCTTTGTATTTTTACTTAATTTTATCCCTCACATCATGATTCAAAATCTATCATCATATTCAAACTTAGTTTACTTCTTATTACAAATCCCAAAAATAACTCATTTGACAACATGTTGATTTAAATGCTCTTTCTACCTAGAACATATTCTAGAATGGATTTAAATGGTATAAAAGGGTAAAATAGACAACTAAAACTTATAAAATACCAAATAAGTAATTTAAATATTACTTTTAGCCTTTGAAACATGTAAAAATCCTTTAAATCCTTACAAAATAATTCATATATTCTAATTCCTCATTTTCATGAGAAACCAAATATGAGGCTTTTAAGGACTAAAATGAGTCTCATGTTATCTCAAAAACATCCTAAAAAAATCAAATAAACTTTTCTCATGTAAACATGAACATTTTCATATATAATGGATCATGACATGGATCCTTGTTGCATACATCATGACCCATTAAACTCCTTTAAACAAATATGCACAAACTTAGTTGATTTTCCTACATCACAGACTCATCCACTTCTAATCCAATTTGGGTTAGGTAAATTTTTTAATGTTTAGGTACATGGGTTGGGAATCCTATAGATGATAGGTGGACACATTTAGAGTTCTAGGGTGAGCCAAATTTCTTATAATCCCTTTTCTCAAATCCATAGAATTTTTGGGAGGAATCAAGTATTCTTGAGTGGGATTCTACCACGCATGAGGAGTATAACTCCTTAATCAAGAATCACTCTTGGGATTTGACACTTCTTCCTAAGGGAAGAAAGATGGTTCAATGCATATGGATATATCAGACTAAGTATGAAGTAGATGTTTTCTCTGTCATGTTTAATATTTGGTTAATTACCAAGGGTTTGTCATGGGTGCCTCAAATAAACTACATAGAGACCTTTGCACCAGTCACCAAAATGAACTCCAAAAAACTCATACTTGTTATTATCATAGCCAAACATTATGATGTTCATTATATGGAAATGGAGAGTTCCTTTATTCATGGTGATTTTGAGGAGGATATTTACATAGGGCATCCTTTAAGCTTTGTAGAGGATTTTTACTTTATATTCAAATTCCAAAAATCCATCTATGGCCTCAAAAAATCCCCTCAGGGTTGGCATGCCAATATTAATTCCTCTCTTATTTTAGCAAAATTCACTAGATGTCATTTAGATTCTAAGGTTTATCTCTTATATTTTGATGATTGGCTCTTGATTCTATTTCTTTGTGTTGATGACATTTTGATCATTGTTAGCTCTTCTTCATCCATTACAGTGATGAAAATTGATCTTTAAGACATATTTTACATAATAGACATTAGATTGTTACACTAATTCCTTATGATTCATATTTATTAGTCTGACTCAAGGATTACTCTTTCACATCCTAAGTATGTACTTGATTTACTTATTTGATTTCACATGGTTGATTTTAATTCGACTCCAACTCCCTTTCTATCTAGATTCAAACTTGAGATAGATTTTACTTCACCTTTGGATGATGAAAATTTGTACTGATGAATTATGGGGAAACTTATCTATATCACACATACCATCCCTAACATATAATTTGCAGTGAGCTTAGTCTCCAGATTCATGCAGGAACCCCACAAGTTGTACTATAAAGAAGCTAAGAAGATATTGAAATAAATTTAGGGGACACATCTATTTGGGATTCATTACAAATATGGCACTAACATATACTTGATTAACTATACTAACTCAGACTGGGCTAGTAATATTTATAATTTTAAGTCCACTTGAAGTTAAAGTTTTCCTAGTTATTTAGGTTGGATTAGTTGGTCAAGTAAGAAGCAAAATGTTATTGCTTTATCATCCACTAAGGTAGAGTATAGGGGAGTTGTCAATTCTACCACTAAGGCCATATGGATTTAGGGGATTCTCATAGAGTTTTGTATCTAATTTAAATGGCCTACCATCATATATTATGATAACCAGAGTACCATTTAAATTTGTAGGAATCCGTTCTAGCATTAACAGACCAAACACATAGATATTTAAATACATTTCATCATAGAGCTCATTCATGGAGACATCATTGATCTAACATATTTATAGATGATATCATAGATTACAGACATCTTCACCAAACCTTTCACATAGAGAAAATATCTTCATTTTTGGGATCTTCTTTAGGTTCAAGACACTATAACATCATCTTCTTGAGGGGTCTTCTAGTGTAACAACACCATTGGGGTCAACTTAGAAATATGTTATTTTTTTAATTCGATACATATATCATAGATGTATTATACCATGAGAATATAAGAGACCATATGCAATATCAGATCATGATAATAGAAACAAGCATAATACATATCATATCACTGATATGAGATATCATGAGAGCACATCATAATACAAATATAAAAAGTAACTATATTAATTCAACCATAGTTGATACAAGTTTATAGTCATCCCTATCAATATATAACAAAAAATAAATACAACTCTCATGTCACTATTAAATAATAAGTATAATACAATAAAATGTACATATAAGATACATGGTTCTCTTGGAGCATAATTCCCGAACTCAAGTTTTTGTGGCAATCTCAAGTGTCATCTCAATAAATAGTACTACTATGGGGAGGGAGAGCATCATCCAAGATAATTTTCCACACCAACCACAGAACAATGATCCCCTACACTAATCCCATCAATAAATGGCCTCCATTCACATATGAGTAGATAGTGATGATGCCAAAATCTAGAGAGAAAAGTAAGTACCCATGTGTTGTATGATTTCTAAAACAAAACATGTAGTGTATCATAGAAAACCATTCTATTTCAAGATATCACACAAACATGTAAATTATATTCATGAAATGATAATTTATCACTATAAATATTTTCACCCAAAGTTTTAAAAATAATAAATAATAATGATCTATATATCAATAAAGTTTATACACACTAGTTGATTAGACTACCTTCATCTAGCATTGCGTTACTAGTAAGCTAGTGAATTCCATCTCACTCCTTACTCCATATCAACAATGAATGCTTGTCAAATAAAATTTAACCATAAGATTCATTTACATATTAAAATAAAACATATCATATAACATGCTAAAGATAGAAGTAACCAAAGCATACATTTATTTTGTCAAACATATGACTGAATCTTACATTATTTTATATCTTATACTAGAAATAATGACTACAATTTATATCACCCAGGTAAATAAACATTTAACTATAGATTTCAACTACCATAATTTGTTTCCAAACATACTACACCCTATGATAACCCATATTATCATACTATAATGTTTTGAGATAACTACTAATTTTCCACAAATAAATTATAATAAACTAGTCATAACTACAAAGAAATACAAGATTATATTTAATTAACTAGACATAACAAAGCAAGTCACATTTCCCATGGAACACAATAATATACTATCATAGCAATCAATAAAATCTTAAGGTTTTATTCATGCATAAATAAATTCCTACTAACTATCATAAATCATACTATTTGTTATAATAACCAACATGCATATATTAAATCAATCAAATTTAGATGTAAGTCTAGACATCATAATTACAATACATAAAATTAGGGTAAAACATAAATTGATATTGTAGTAATCTATGATATCTCATAATATCATGGTTCACAACTACCTAAACACACAAAAGTAAAATTATGATTTCAAGAATTAGATGATCCACATACATAATAAAAATAATGTAAACATGGGATTATACCACTTGAGTATAACTTGAGTTTAAAATATATGCTAGCATTTAAAGCAACATAAATTATAAGCAGACATCATGATGCACCATAATATACCAGATATAACCAAGAATTTATACATATTAACAAACTCATAACATGTATTACACTCAAGTATTGAATACAAAATACATATAAAAAATAGTTAATTAGTCATTTGTAGAGAAATAGAGAACTCATAAACCCATTATAACATTCATTTATGCACCTCATTCTCTTTTATAAAAGACTATTTTAATATGGTTATAGTTTTGGTCCCTCAGACACTTGTTGACTAGAAAAAAACATACTCCCAACACATCTATTTCTATTATGGACTTATATTATGTACTTAAAGCCATGAAGATATATAGTAAAATAAAACTCAACATAGACAACAAACATAAGATAATACGGTATGGTATTTGTCAGAGGTTTAGGGGTTTTGAATGCATAAATTCATTAAAATTCATTTTTTTCATAATTTAAAATAGTCTAAAATGCACCCTTGGATTCAAATACATAAGAATACACCCCTATATTCATATACACACTACTATGTGAATTAATACCTATCTATTTTCATTTATAAGAACCGTAACTTATTTTAAAGTTACTTTCATGCCATATGTTTTTAATTTGAAAGTTATATACATATATATAATATGTAACTCAATCATAAATAATGATTATTTCATTAGATTTCATACCTTTTTCAAGTGTCATTAGACTCTATAAAGGTTCTTATATAATTCCTATGATTATAATACTCTCGAATGAGATATAATGAGGTCATTCTTCCATTTAAATAATGAAAAGGTTCACTATGTTTTTAAGTTAACAATCGTGCTTAGTCAATTGAGATCTCTATATGAGTAGCTATATTTTTAAGACATTTTAAATAGTATTTAATACATATAAAATCCTCTTTGGGAGTTTCTAAAGGTTCTTCAATCTTTTTTCATAGAACCACTAAACATTGATAAATCTCCCTAATAAAATAAAAGCCCAACTGAAAGGATGTTTATTTTATCATACCATCGATACATAATCAAGATTAAAAATAATATTTAATTTTAAATTAATAAAATAAAACTCCTTTGTCATGACTATTAGCATATGCACTAAGTATGATAATAATATACACCATAGTACACTTCTATCTAGTACTATTTTCCCTTGCACTAGTTTAACATTGATACGGGAAGTATAGTTTTAGCATATACCCAATGCGATAGATTTAAAATGTCATAAGGCCTGAAATAATAGATAAGATGATGCCAAAAATTTCTTAAATTCATACACATTAAAATCTAGTGATTCATTAAGGTTTGATGCCATTGGATCAACTAGCAACTCAAAATATTTTGAATAGACCTTTAAAACAACGATATCCCCTAGAGAAATAAGAAAATAATAATGCCTATGCATCAGCTAGTTAATTATAAAGTTTGTAGTGTTATTGTTTAACTTTAAATCCATTCCACCCAAAGTATAATGACTCAATCATATGACATTAAGCTGTCTAAAAATAATATCCAAACTTACATCTTGTCCATATTTAACACCACTTATTGGCTTTAAATCCTCTTGAAAACTATCACATTGTAATTGAACTATTATAAATTAAAATTAACTATTATATGATGCTCTTATTTTCATCATACTAAAATCTATAAACTATAAGTCATTGGGTTAGAATTTTACACGAAAAGTAATTCAAAAACAATGATCTGGGCATAATAATATACGTTAATCGACATAATTATATCATTGATCATCATTTATACTTAAAAAACAAATAAGATATACACTCCATGTCAAATAATTTATTTTAATATGTTGATATCTTTAAAATTTTAAGTTATAAGTTTTATCCAACAAGTTTTGTTCAAAAATATTTCAAGTTTGTTATCAAATATATTATTGTTACAATAAAACAATCAAATTTGAGTAAAATAATTCTTAAGAAGATCAACTCCACCTTCACTGCCCTTATCTTGATGCTGCTTCTATATCATGTTGCTTCCATAAGTTAATTTTATTCATTTATTGTCATCTTTAAATTAAAAATAATTATTATAAAAATCATTTCTCATGAATAGGGGATTTTTGTGATGAAACCAATCTTACACAACTCTGTAACCGTCAACTGTGAGCTAACTTCATATACAGGCCTATTTAGTTCAAGCATTCCTTGTAGCCCTATTTTCCCTGTTTATTGGCCATAACTTCTTATAGGTTAGCTAAATCATGAAAGTAAAACCATTTATGGATACCCATTAAGCTTTTCTATAACATACTGAAAAATATCCTGAGGTTTCTTTGTACGGATTTGTACTTTCTTCTTTAGACCCTGTTCTAATTAGCCCTCCTTTTGTGCAAAACGTCTTGTCCAGAGTGATGTACGGACTTTTTAATCAAAAAAATCACCATTACAGATACCCATTATCTTCTTACAGGTGAATCAATCATTTTTTTGAGAACGTCTTTGGATAAATCCACTTTTCCTCTATTGGCCTACACTCTTCCCTTCACATGCACCTAGGTCTCACTTGACAGTTGACTTTTTCCGTACTTATCCGTACTGTATCACCTTGAAACCACTTCCAAAATTTTTATAACATCATCAAGGTTCAGATTACAAATTTTCAAGAGTTTTTAAGAATTAAAACTCATTTTAAGGGTTTGAACCTAATTCAGAATTTTCCCATGACAGTCACAGGCTGCGAGCTAATTATTTTTTATGGGTGTGTTTTAGACAGTTTCAAGGGCTCTAATCACTTTTATAGGGTCTTTTTTAACCCCCTACACATTCTCCAATAATCATCCAAGTCATATCAACCCTCTGTACCTTCCTTTGCTTAACAATTTAGTGTCTTGGACTGTATTTTTTTTATGACAGCCAACAGGGTTCATGATTTGTTTCTTAAACACAATGATCAATAGGCCTTTCAAGGTGATATTCAAACATTTAAACATCTAAATTAACTCCCCATTCATACTCATATCAAGGGATGAGTTTATCAATCAATCTACTATGCAAAACATTCAATGTCTTATCACTGACTGTATATTGCCACCTACAGGCCTGAATTCCAACTGTGGAGTTTTTGGACATTAAAGGGGTTTCTAAGCCTATTTACTCTTCATTTATATTTATAATTGAATTATAGACTTATCTTCATGTCAAAAATGAACCTTATGCAAACATTTTCACATGGGTTTTCCCTTAGACAGTGGGCTGTAGTATACAGGCCTGAATACCATGTTTAGGCTTGTTTAGGCTTTTAATGACATTCAAAGCACTTAAGACCTCTTGGTCACAATAATAATAATTTCAACTTGTTCCCACATACAAAATAACCAGTCTTTCTTCTTTGTTCTATATAAAACCATCATAAACATTCACATACTCATATATATATAGGCCTGTCACCAAAATTCATAAGAAACCATATATGAAATAAATACATTCATTTTTTTTTTTTGATCAACTAGAAGACTTAAAATTTAATACCAGATTAAATCTTCATATTCCATGGCTTCCAAATCCCTATTTGCTTCTTCACACATTCTCTTACTTGCTCCTTCTCTTTCCTTTACCATTTCTTGAGTGAGGTCCTCCCTCACTAATTCTCCTCTCTCTTCTTCATTCCATTCTCTTTCCTTGCATGAGAGGACCTTTCCTCTCTGTTCTTCTTCTCTTCTACAGCCCTCTCATCCTCCTTATTTTCTCATCCTCTCTATTTAATGAATTTTTCTTTGTTTTCTTTTCAAGGATTTTCTTCCAACTTCTACGCCCAAATTGGGCTTAAGGCAAACAAATGCTGTTTTTAAGTTTTAACAATATTCTAAGGTTGAAAATAGTTTCAACCATTTCCCCCTAATTTAATCAATAGCCTAACCATTACTTTTTACCTTTTTACTTTCACTTTTTTATAATTACATTTTACTTTCAACGTGAAATTTTGAAATCTCACAATTTGGAGGGAAAACCAAAATTTGAATTTTTTACACTAGAATTTGAAACTTTTGTAGATGCTCCTACATCATTTTGTTACTGAATGTAGTTCCCTAGTGGTATTATTGCTCATGAACTAATCAATTTAGTTTCTTATCAGAATTAGAATATTATGTTAATCAAGTTGGACACGAGCAAATAATTTCATAGAATAAATTGATTAAAAAATACAAGTGATAAAAAAATACCCATAATAAAAAATATGGGAAAAATAAAAACCCCTACTCTAATAGACATTCACTCCTCCATTGCCCCTCCATTTTTGGGGCATCAAGGTGGTTATTTTCTCTTACATTATCTATTTTGAGATGTCTCTCCAACGTTATATCCATTACCTTGTCATGAATTCTTTGTCATGGCATCAAAAATGTTAACATATCCCTTAGGAAGGCCTTTAGATTTTTTGATTTAGATCTTGAGGGCCATTTCATCTATATCATGGCATGTACCCTATACTAAGATAGGATGGATTAAAATAAGATCATGAATATGCATTTAAAGTTACACCACCATATTAGTCATATGGTTTTAGAGATCTTACTCATAAAAAGGGCTTGGCCATAGTGTTCATAAGGATAGGGCCATGACCATTGAGCTTGAGTAGTTGGATGAGCATTGTATTCAATCCCTCAAGCACAGTCATACTTATCAAAGTTTATATCACTAGAAGTTTGAGAAATTGGTATGGCCTCATCCATTTTAGGTAAGTTATATTGTTATTATATTTTATAAGGAGTATTACAAGAAAGGAAAACTAGTTCAAAAGAGGTTTAGCCCCTTCATGATCACTAATTCCTTGGAGAGTGGTGTTTATCACCTCTCCACCCTTGAGGGTGATGTCCTTAGACACCTAATTAATGGGTTACACCTCAATATTTTGTTAATATGAGGGCACACACAACCCTCCTAAGAAACCTACCTATTGTGGTATGATAACTATTTCCTTTCCTCTCTCACCACTAACCCATATTTACTAATTTTTCCTCGTATCTACATCCATACATATAAAAATAAGCCATTAAATTGGCAAATAAATATATATTAATTGTATAAAATTATGTTTTTGATTCTTCCTCTTTGTTTTGGCCTTTTAGTCTCTTCCTAGGCTACTCTAGGCCATTATAACCCTCTAGAGAGTAGGCCACAACTCTATAGGCCATCCCACAACCTTCCGTTGGCCCATGCTATGATGTAGAGCTATAAAAAAATATTCTACCTCATGTATCTCTGAAACCTGAACTATATGTCCTTTCCAACTAACTAATGATCAATTCACCTTTAATCCCATTTTATCTTTAACTCACGGTTCACTTCTTTACCAATAATCATTTGTTTTATGTACCTTAATAAATTCAATGGATTCATTTGCACACATATAATGTCAATATGTTTTAACATCCTCATTAAAATCTTGAGGAACTCCTTGACCCATATATATTAACCTATATATTCCTCTTTTTATATCGACTACATCTACCCATATAAACTACTCTTCACAACCTCATTGACAATATCTCTTTTCATAGCCCATAGTAATACATAGTTCTCTTTCTATTCCTTTCTTAATCACACAGTCCTATGTAAACATGTGAAAATATATAGGGATTAACTAAGATCTTAAAATATTTTTGGAATTCTATCATCCACCAAGAAATTTAAGGATTATTGAATGGTTATAGTTAACACAATATTTATTTACTATAAAAACCTTGGCATGGGATGCACGTAGAACTGTAGAGTCCAAAAGGTATTAAAACATTAGGTTTCCCTTAGTAATCATTTTTCATGTAACTAAAATTAAATATTATGGTATTAGTTCATGTCATTCAATCATTATCTTTAATTCTTCTGCCTTTTATCTCCATTTCTTAAAATATGGCACAAATACAAGTTGTAAGATTCAATACCGCATGTTTCCAAGGAAACTCAAATGTTGTATTAAGGAGGTAGAAATATTTTTGACATTCATGAAACTTTTCCTAAGCCATTTTCAAGATCCAAAAACCATCTTCCAGCCATTTTGAAGCTTCTTAATAATTCAGACTCTCTTTGCACAAGGTTCTCTGTAAACTATGTCTTATTATATAGTGACCTACAGGTTGACCATATTATCTAAAAGGATTATATGTATTCATAATATAGAATTATTTAAAATTATTCAAGAGGATTAAAAAAAATGTATTTATGTATAATATTGGCATTCCAATTCAACTTATTAGCATAGAAGTTATAGCAACATTTTTAATCACAAAAACTTACACCTGGATATGCAGGTTATGTTAAACCATTCACTCATGTATGTATAAACCATTCCACATAATATAAATAACATTAAAAATATATTGAAATCATCTTACCATTTTTATCATGACTAACTAACAATTCTCTAGATCATAATTCTCTTTACATGTACTCTTTTCACCATTCAATCAACTTTCATTGTATTTTGATTATTAACTCACAGAGATAGAGTATAATAGAGTCTATAATTAAATTATTCTCAAAACTTGGAAACCATATTAATAAATTATATATTACCATAGGAAAAATGTAAAATCTTACCTAAAACATAAAGATTTATAAAACTTCCTTTGTATGTACTTTCCATCCATTGCTCACATAAAGAGAGAGAGTCTGACAACAACTTTCATTCGAAACAAGAACTGTATATTTACATTCATGGGTTATTTTTTTCATTATTACTTCAAATCAAATCCCATATATTCTCTCTCACCGATAATTCCTAAAACAACTAAAACCCATTTATTTTAAAAACATCAAATCCTATAACTAATTTTTAAATACCCTAGCTTCCCGCCAACTTCCTCATGTATGTTGAGAGGGTTTAACCTTTTTTTTGACAAAATTATGAGAGGAAAAACCTAAGGATATAGGTATATATTATATAATCCTAAACTCCTTTTTAACATCTAACTGAACAAATTACTAGTTGACACTCTCTTAACAATAGACTACAGACTCCTAAATACAAAAATGATTTTGTAAAAAAATCTAACAAAAGTGTAGTGATGATCCTACATCATACTACTGAGGAGAAAAAAATGAAACTTTCCTATAAGTTTATAAAATATGTTGACGTTGAGATATTTTGCAACATCCTTCTCCAAGTGCAAATCCATCTGGATCCCAAGGCCTATTTGAGATACCTAGGACTTTATGATGCTTTTTTATGCTGGCTCATCTTTCCTTCACTCCTCTCTTACTTCTTTCTTTAAAGTCAACTTCTTATAATTTAATTTTCCACTTCATAATTTTCAGCTTCTTAGTTATCTCTTGCATCCAACTTGCACATGGAAGACACAAATCAATGAAAATAATCTTTTGAGTATCCTCTTGGCAATCTTTTGTTTGTTTATGTTTGCTCGTTTTCTCCATGCTTGCTTTTGTTATTTGTGGAAGTACTACTATAATTAAGGCCTTTTGTTTATTGTCTTTGGCCTCTAATATTCAACTATCTTCTACTATAACTTTACTTTTGTCATTCTCTATCTTTTTACCATACATAACATTCTCCAAATATGATATCTCCCTTTCCAAATGCTCAACACTTTCATATGTAATTTAAAAATCAGATTCCACTTTTCCTTCCATATCTTTAATGAGGCTCTCAAGGTTACCTTATTATTCTTCTTGGTCATATCCTTCACATGGATAGCTACATATTTCATCTTTATCAATTGTCTTCTCATTCAACCAAAGTTTATGTATCTCCTTCTTCAATTTATCACATTATATATATATATATATATATATATATATATATATATATATATATATATATATATATATATATATATATATATATATATATAATCTTTCTCTTATTTCATGGTTTGCATTCTCTTTCTTCTCATTAGTAGTTTAATTTTCCATTTGATTGACTTCCCCTTCATTATCCATACAAATTTTGGAATCTCAATGTCTCTCAACTACTCTATCATGAGATTCATCAAGGCTATATGTTGCTTCATCCCATTAATCTCTCTTTGGAAGTATTCTTCTTGTTGCTTACTTGTCAAATCTCTTTCATTTTTCTTTCCTAGCTAGTCTTTTGTGTTAGGTATATCCCTCATAATTCTCTTCACTATTTGTATCCTCTCAATCAAGTCTCTTTCACCTTGCTCCATCCTTTATCCAAGCTATCTTCTTAGATTCAATCCTTTGAGAATTCACTTTTCTCTCTTCTTGAGCTTGTTGAGCTCTTCTTAAGCCTCTCTTGAATTATCAACTACCTTGACCAACTCCTAAAATCCTATTTATCAACTCATAGTAATCTTTAAATAAACTTGATGAAAATTATAAATTAAAAATCAAAAAACATATGTACCTTCACATGCATACCTTCTTCTCCACTACTTCCCAAAGATACTCCTACTCTGATACTCAAATGGTGCAGAGATTTATAGAAATATTATACCTCATCTATCTCTAATACCTAAAATGTATGTCCTTTCCAACTAACTTATTATCAATTCACTTTTAATCCCATTTTACCTTTAAATCATGGTTCACTTCTTTGCCAACAATAATTAGTTCTATGTACCTTACAAAATTTAATGGATTCATTTGAATACATATGATGTCAATAGATTTTAAAATCGTCATTATAGTCTTGAGGAATTCCTTGACCCATATATTAACCTATATATACCTCTTTTGATATCAACTACTTCTACCCATATCAATTACTCTTCACAACCTCATTCTTTTCATAGCCCATAGTAATACTTAACTCTCTTTATATTCCCTATTTAATCACACAGTGATTTGTAAACATATGAAAATATATAGGGATGATCTAATCTCTTAAAATCCCTTTTAGAATTCTTTTATCCAACACCAAATTTAAGGATTGTTGAATGGTTTTAGTTAATATAATATTCATTTACTATAAAAACCTTGACACGGGATGTATGTAGAACTATAGAGTTTAATAAGAATTAACATGTTATCTTTCCCTTATTAATAATTTTTCATGTAACTAAAATGAAATATTATGGTCTTAGTGCATGCCATTAAATCATTATCTTTACTTCTTATGCCTATATTCACGTTTTTAACTAATTTCGTTTTAAAAAGGCACATACACGAATGACATGATTTGTAAGATTTGATACCATGTATTTCTAAGGACACCCAAACATTGTATTAAGGATCTAGATATATTCCTAACCTTTGTGAAAATTTTCCTAAGCCCTTTTAAAGCTCCAATGACCTTCCTCTAACCATTTTCAAGAAACTTAACAACTTGGACTCTCTTTGAATAGGGTTCTTTGTATCCCATGTCTTATTACACAATGACCTATAGGTTGACCATATTACCTAAAAGAATTATATGTACTCATACTGTCAAATTATTTCAAATTATTCAAGAAGATGAAAAAAACAATTATTGATGTATAAAATGTTATTCTAATTCAACTTATCAATAGATAAATTCTAGCAATGTTTATCATCATAAAAACTTACATAGGGATATGCAGGCCCATGTTAAACCATTCACTCATGTATTTATAAACCATTCCACAGAATATAAATAAAATTAAACATATACTAAAATCATCTTATCATTACTATCATGACTAACAAACACTTCTCTGGATCACTATTCTATTTGCATGTGATCTTTTCACCATTCAATCAAATTTCATTATATTTTGATTATTAGCTCACAACGATAGATTATAATACAATCTGCGATTGAATTCTTATCAAAACTCAAAAACTATATTAATAAATTTTGTATAACCATATTAAACATATAAAATCTTACCTCAAACATAAATATTTATATAACTTCCTTTGTATGTACTTTCCATCCATAGTTCACATAAAGAGACAGAGTCTGACAACAAATTTCTTTCAAAACAAGAAATGTATATTTACATTCTTGGGTTTTCTTTTACATTATTCCTTCAATTCCAACCCGAATCTATTCTATTTTACCTAGAATGGCTCGAACACAAAATATCTATTATAAGGGGTAGATGGTTTACTAAAATAAATGTTAAGTAAAAGTCTATATTTTAAAATTTATCTAAGTAATTATAAGAAATTAGGGTCACTCTTCATCTGATAGAGTTAGTATCATAGATACACACTTTACGATATGGGAGATAATTGTTAAAAATCCAATCTAGTCAGTACTTATGTATTTTTAGGCTCTCAGTACTGAACCTAGGGATTTGAAGGCATATGTTTTGTAATTGATCCTCAAATTTTGTAAATATATAGTCATTTTTTAGGTTTATGTGCCTTCTAGATTGTTTTATGGTATTTTTAGGAGTCTTAGGTTTGTCAAAATTAATGTTTACAAACCAATCAACTTGAATTCAAAATAAAGTGGTGTGATTTGGATAACATACATCATATTGATGACTTAAGCACATCAAACAACCCATTTATGTTAATTTCACTTGTTCATCATATCTTCCTCATCCCTAACCACTTTTTCCTTGCCCCTTATCATTCTTTCCTTGTCAATCATCATCCCTAATCACTTTATCCTCATCCCTTATCATCCCTAATAAATCTTTTCATGTCTATCATCATACTTATTCACTGCCTCATTGACCCTCACCATCCCACATCATCTTTAATCACTCCCTTATCATCCCTAATCACTCCATTATTGATCCTCATCATTCATCATCATCCCTAATCACTACTTAATAATCCCTAATTAATCCCAACTCATACCGAATAATCCATAATCACTCCCTTCTCATCCCTCAATAACCTAAATCACTCATTCATTGACCCTCACCATCCCTCATCATCCCTAATTAATCACTCATTAAACCTCACCATCCCTAATCTCTTCCCCATAATACATTATAATCCATAATAAATCCCTACTTGTCCTTATTGACCCTAGCCATCCCTCATAAATAAAAAAGGAAGCATATACTCACTTTTTATGTTTTTGTGCCTTCTAACTTCCTTGCTAGAATTTATATGAGTCCTAGGTTTGTTAAAATTGATCTTTACAAACTACTAACTTTAAATTTAAGCCAAAGTGGTGTGATTGAGGCAAAGTAGGTCACATTGATGACTTTTACATATTAAATGACTACTTGATTTTAATTTCACTTGTTTATTATACCTTCTACATCCCTATTATTTTCTTCCTCATCCCTCATCACCCCTAATCACTATTGCCTTATTTTTCATTGTTACTAATCATTATCTCATTAACCCTAATTATACCTCATCATATTTTATCATTCTCTCATCATCATTAATCACTCACTCATTAATCCTAACCGTATCTCATCATCCCTAATCATTCCATCATCTCTAATCACTCCTTCCTCATCCCTAATAATACCTAATCACTCACTCCTCATCCCTCATCATCTATAATCACTATATCATTAAACCTCACCATTCCTCATCATTCATAATCACTCTCTCATCTTCCCTAACCACACCCTCATTAACCTTAAATATTTTTCATGATTCATAATAGTTAATTATCATCCATAATCACTCCCTCCTCATACCGCATAATCCCTAATCACTCCCACCTTATCCTCATTAACTAGGGTAAATTTTAGTGGAGAATATTCTTTAATTAATGAATATATAGTTTGGGGAATTTTAATTTGGTGATTTTTATGGGTGCAACATAAGTCCCTTTTGCCTAAAATTTTGGGATATCATTTATTAGGGGTTAGCTCACCAATGATTTACAATAATTATGGGGTTATCCATGAAATTATATATATATATATATATATATATATATATATATATATATATATATATATATATATATATATATATATATATATATGTTTCCATAGGTCATGAAATTACCACTAAAGTATATTTATTTATCAAATTATGAATATATTGAGACTTGAGGTTAGATTTCATTTCTTGACTACTTTTACCAGTAATTGAACCACATAAAAAGAATACACCTGGTAACATTATATCATGTGATATCAATCGAATGCCTGGTGTCACTATGACATGTGACCACAACATGGTTTTTGGTAGTATTGTGTTAGCTGATGAAAATCTAACACCTAAAAAAATGTGCCATGTAACAATAACCTAACGCATGGTAGAAATGCGTTACATAATGAGAACCTGATGTGAGGTAACAATGTGTCACATGATGGAAACCTAACTCCTAAAATAAATGTGCCACATGATGGAAACATGGTGTCTAATAGTGATGTGTCACATGGTATAATATTGGTGGCCTATAATACTATCTCATGTGGAAGCAGCTAACAACATGACAATATTATACTGCATGATTATAGCATGAAGCCTAGAAGTAGACTGGAATCTAGTAGCACTAAACTACTTGATAATAAAAATATGGTGTCATGAGTTAAATTCAATGGATAATAAACATATAAAATACCAAAAAAATCTAACATCATGTCTTATTTTATAAATCTAGAAAATAGGATTGTGCAAATAATAGGCACTATGAATATAGTTAATTATGAAACTTTAAAAAAAATCAATTTTATTTTATTTTAGAAAAATTACAAAACCATTTAAATGTAGAAATCAACATGGATGTTGACACTATTTAATTATAAAGAATTAATCCTAATAAATTCTCACCTTCCAAAGATTTTATTAATGAAATTCCACCCCTAGAAGACACTCCTCAAGGCACTTCACAAGAGAATTGCAATTCTTTTTAGACATCAAATTTTGTTGATAATTCCACTCAAAAAAGCCAATGAAGAGAATCACTTGGACAATAGGAAGGTATTTTCAAGTTGATTGGGCTATAAAATATCCATCTATAGAACCTATAAAACCATAAAATGGCAATTAGCCTCCAACATAATGTAGCTATATAATTTTCAATTGAAAACTTGGAAAAGAACATAGAATGTAACTTAAACTAGACATAATTGAGAAATATTATGGGAAAATATATATCTGTTAAGCATCCAAATGGACAGATAATAAGAACACATGTAAAAATGGAGAAGAATTCATTCATGTAAGATATGCATGTGAATACAAAAATGATTAGAAATGACAAAACATCTTGTTGAGAAACGGGGAACAATCAAACTACAATTTAAAAAAGTTATGCAGTACAATCTTGAAGAAATATATGGATAGTTATCTACTATTATAAAAATTTAAAAAAAGGTAAGACCCATTTATTATTTAGTATATTAAAGAATTTTGTTTCAATAGAATGTGTTTTTTGATATTCCATAGTCATATTGGTCAGATAACAGTGCTTGGAAAATATCAAAATGTCTAGCCATTGTTGAGAAGGAAAATTTGAAAGAAAGTGGTAAGAGATCATTGTTTATCTCTCCATCCATCGACAAGGTCACTAAAGTTGATAACAAAACATGGGTTTTCATGCATGTGTAAACCTTTTAAAACTATTCAAGGTAATATCATATTTTATCTATCCATAAAATGGTAGAAAATTGTAATGCATAAAACCTCCATAAATTGGTTATATCCAATTTAAGAGAGAGAGCTGGGATGGATTATTATGCCATATATATGAAGATGGTATATGTTGGCATTGATGGTGCATCATGATACAGGGGCATAAAAAGGGTCTTTCCGTTCAACGTCAAACAACAATTTCTCCATTTGTGATTCCAATACATTACATGGAACATAGGATAAATCTTGAATACAAAATTGTTAGCACATTCAGTAATGTCATGAAAGTGGAATACCTTATTCATGACTTGCATGTTTACATGTAAAGCAACCTAAAAATATTTATGGAGTTCTAAAAATTTATAATTGGGGTGATAGATGGTAAAAAACTACTAAAAGATGTTGAAATCAAATGGATTTCCATGTATGAACGTACATGCAATTTTTTTGAGGAATATCCATATTTGATAGAGATTATGTATAAATATCATAAGAAAGT
>JARHVA010000558.1:4810000-4817500 GCA_037957365.1 Torreya grandis | reverse complement strand
ATACAAAATTCAACTCAACCCTAATCCTGTTAGATATAATTATGCACCAATCACATACAACACCCAACATAGAACAAAAAATATAGTAAACAACACAAAAGGGAATGTCTGATGGTCTTCCCTACAAAACAATTCTTTCTTGGAAGAAATCCATAATAGATTTGAGAAATGGATTAGTGATTTTTTTAATGGAGATTCCCCTTCGATTTTGACTATCTACAATGAAAATGTAAAACATGTAATTGAAATTAGGATATAAAAATATTTATAATAAATGATTTCAAAATAATTAAGAAATGTTAATTTTATTAATAAATTTAACACTTATCAGTTGTGTCAATGGCCACTTTATCAACTAATTGCAAGTAATTTTTAGCGACGTCAGATAAGACAAACTTGCTGCTCATAGGATTTGCATTATAATGTGAAAGGCCTATTAAAATATGGATATCCAATAGAGAGATGCCAAAGGATATTGTTTTATTATTAAATCAAACAAAAAAATAAATCTTAGAGCTTTTAAAATAGACAACCAGATATCAAAATAGGTTAATGTTGATCATCATGTCATATTGAGAAATCTGCACTAGGCCTCTGAGTTCACATTGATATATCTAGTCAATATAGGATTATGGCTATTCCACCATCTAGAAGAAATCTAAACACAATAAATTCATGAAAATATAGTTATGGATCACCCCTATTTCATTATGATTTTCTATGGATGCATAAGCTATTAAAATTTTGGTGTAGAATTAAAGTAGGTAAGTAAATACTGAAAATAAAAGGTAGGATGAGAAAAACCTTTAAGCAAATCATGAAAATAAGGGCACTATTGGAGTATTTATAAGCTAGGAGGGAAACTAGAGAAAAATGTTGTCATGACTGGTGATAGGCAGGGTAGATTATTTCTTGATAGTAAATTTCTTAGTAGTATAATGATGTGTGAAAGCATAATGTTGTATATTAGCATAACACAACAAAAAATCATGGTGTCACATGGTATCATGATGATCAGTGGAAACAACATAGGGCTATGAGCAAGTAGGATTTTAGATGGTAGTATGACATCACTTGAAGGCATCATGTCATCTGATAGCATGGTGTCAAAAACACCATGTTATTAAGAGATACCATGTTTTTACGTGACAACATTTTATTGTGTGATAGTGTGTTTCTAGTTAGTTCCATGTTGCCATCCAATATCACACTACCAAGATGCATAATGATTTCACATGGCATGATGTTATTGAGTGACACCATGATAGTAGGAGACACTATACTATCACTTAGTGTTATGCTTCTGCCTAGCATCTTGCTACTTCTAGACACCATGTAGCCACCTAGTGGTAAATGGTATGTGTAAGCAAAATATATCTTAGTGGCATACTCCCACATGATAGGATAATGATTCCTAGTGTCATAATCTCACTTGATGATGTAATATCACCCAATAATGTGAAGTCACTCAGTAGTATGCTACCACCCAGCACCATAATACACATTTTTGTGTGTAGTCACCCCAGGCTCCAGTCATAAAAAGTTTCCCATCAGCATAATATCTCCTAGAAAAATAATGTCACTTGGCTCTAGCCGAATGTAGTCAACTTTTCAATGGGTTTTACAGAAAACAAACAAGGTGATTTTCTAGCTCCTCTACATAATTTTATTCATAAAGGCTATGAATTTTATTCACCTAAACAAACTTAGGGGGTTTTTATCATGGCCTCTTAAAATTAACCCTATCATTAACCCTCACCATCCCTCATAGATAAGATAAACTTATAGTTATTATTTAGGTTTTTGTCTTTTGAATTTCTTGTTGGAATTTATAAGTGTCTTAGATTTATCAAAATCTAAGTTTAAAAATAAATCTCTTTAAATTCAATCCAAATTGGTGTGATTTGGGTAACATGGGTCACATTAATGAACTAGGCATTATCAAACAACCACTTTACATTAATTTCACTTGCTCATCATCCATCTCTCATGAACAATCACTTACATGCAATCCCTCATCACTCCTAATCATTCTCTTCTCATTCCTCATCATCCTTAACTACTCCCTTACTAACCCTCACCATCCCTCATCATCTTTAGTCACTCCTTTATTATCCCTAATCACTCCCTCATAAACCCTCACTTTCCTCATCATATTTAATCATTCCATCAACCCCCATCATCCCTAATCACTCCATCCTCATTCCTAATAATACATAATCATTGAACCTCACCATTCCTCATCATTCTTAGTAAGTCCATAATTTATCCTCACCATCCTTCATCAATTCTAATCATTATCTCATTATCCCTAATCACTCCCTCATTTACCCTCCTTATCCTTTATCATCCCTAATCACTCATTCATCATCCCTTATCATACATAATCACTCCCACCTCATCCCTCATAATTCCTAATCACTCTTTCCTCATCCTAATTGACCCTCACCATACGTAATAGATAAGGTAAGAATATATTCATTGTTTAGGTTTTTATGACTTCTAGATTGCTTTCTAGAATTTATAAGATTCTTACGTTTATCAAAATTAATGTTTACAAACCAATCATTTTTAATTCAATCCAAAGTGGTCTGATTGGGGTAGCATTGGTCACATTGATGACTTGGGAACATCAAATGACCACTTTGCATTAATTTCACTTTCTCATAATCCCTTTCTCATTAATAATCACTTCCTTCCCATCTCTCATCATCCCTAATCACTCTCTCCTGATTCATTATTGTCCCCAACTACTCCCTCATTGTCCATCACCATCCCTCATCATATTTAATCACTTCCTCATTATCCCTAATCACTCCTTCATTGACCTTAAAAATCCCTCATCATCCATAAGTACTTCCTCTTTGTTATTAATTATCTATAATCACTCCTTCCTTATCCATCATCATCAATAATCACTCTTTCATTGACACTCACCATCCCTCATCATCCCTAATTACTCCCTGATCATCCCTAATCACTCCTTGATTTACCCTCACCATCCTTCACCATCCATTATCACTCATTCATCATCTCAAGTCATATTTAATCACCCTCCCTCATCCTTAATAATCCATAATTACTCCCTCTTCATCCCCATTGATCTTCACCATCTTGTATCATCCATAATCATTCTCTCATTGACCCTCACTATCCATCATCATTAGGGATAATGATTTCCTCATCATTCTTCATCATACCTACTCACTCAATCCTCATCCATCCTCATCCATAATCACTCCCTCTAATACCTTGATGGAGGGTGTAGTGGATTCCCGCTTGTACTAGATTGGATTTTGTTCTAATTCTAAATTTTGCTCACTTAAACAAAACACAAGGAATATATTCTTTAATTCATCCTATTTCACTCAAATAAAAAACTCAAAGATAACATATTATTGTGTAGTGGTATTAATATATATATATATATGGTGATCCATGCCCAAACCATGTAGAGAGTGTGTATCCAGATCCCTAAGGTAGAATAAATAGGTAGGAAAATGAGTAAAGGGTGGGATGTAATTATATGACCCACATATATAGATTGGGAATTGGATATCTAAGACACTTATTCATGTAAATTTTTATTTTTATTAGGTCCCTTGTAGGCTAAAAGTGACACAAACACACCATATTACACCATATTAACTTATGATTAAGGTAAATATAAATAATGGGCCCATCGCACTAATTGAACCCATACATAATGAAGTCTAATAAATGATGTCTAGTAATTAAAACCACTTATTTTATTAATAGGGTAGTAATTAACCATCACATCATTTTACCCACATCTGTATTTCATTATGTATCACAATAATGTAATGAAACCTGTATAAATATGACATCGATCTATTCTATGATATAGAAAGTAGGTAGGATAAGAATAAAACATTATATTAGGAAGTAAGCTTCCCTTTCCTTATCGAGTAGGGTATATTTAAATCGGTATGGAAACTTTTTAGATGAAATTATATTACATACATATATAGATTACAATTTTGGCATCTAATAATGCAAATCCCATTGTTGATAATTTAAATTTATATCTATATAGATAGGGGTGACGTGAGACTCGCTGAGAATTATAATCCTAACCCCATTTTTGACTTATTTTTTATCTATATGTCATGGATTGTATGTCCATAGTAGACCAAATCTATAAATAGATAGATAAGTGGTCACTAATCTGATAGACTTTGTTATAATATGGTAGATATTAGAATGTGTTTCCCAACCCAACTCAATCTATACCCAACCTGATCTATACCCAACTTGAACAATGAAGGGAATGAAGGGAATATGTATTAATCTAGTGTATTAGGGAGGGACTACATAGATCTTGGGCATGGCCTAGTTGTCCCTAAAGGCCAAAATAATACCCATTCATACTCTAAGAATGCCCTGATCTTGAATAAAAAATATTAAAATATAACATTGAAATAGGGGACCCACCATATATATCTTGGGGTAACCATTATGAAGGCCCTACCCTGATATCAAATTTTCCCTACCCAATATAATAATATGAAAGCTTTCCATAGCTAATTCATCTATGCCAAGGAGTTAAAAAAGGGAATCTTGCCTTTTTAATATCTATCTTTTCTTCACCTAATAAATTTTATCATCCCTAGTCACTTCCTCTAATACATTTATGGTGGGTGTAGAGTCTTTCTAATTGTTCCTGATCATCCCTATCTTCTCCTTTTTATATATATTTTAGAACCTCCCTCTCCTTTCAATATATGGATAAGTCAATGACCTATCATCTTAAGCATGTGTTTTAGTGACCATTCGTTAGGAAGGAATGGAATGAATAATTATTTCACACATGGGGTAGATAAGGTCATATAGATAATAGACATTACCACTTATATATAGATATGATGCAATACTTTTTCATTGTCACTTATCATCCTTAATCAATCCCTTATTGACCCTCATCATCCATATTCACTCACTCATCATCCCTAATCACTTCCTAATCATCACTTATCTTACCTAATCACTCCATCATTGACCCTCATCATCCGTCAGTATCCATCATCATACCTAATCATGCTTTCCTTATCCCTCATCCCTCATCCCTCATCTGTATTCAATCCTTCAAATATATCTATGGTGGGTGAAGTGGATTTTTGCTTATGCTCAATCATCTCTAGTCCCTCATTTATCTAAATAGGTTAGAATACCCCCTCTCCTTTCAAGATATACCTTGGGTATTCAATTTGGTATTAAATTAGGTATCAATTATTAAATCTATGGTCGAGTAAAATATATATTATAATATCCCCACTGGGATCTTCCTAGAATAAAGTGATTTAAAAAAAAATTAATCAATGTATTATTTCATTATATTTCACTAAGAGAATATAATTAGTGATCTAGATAAAACACTCTAACTATATTAACTATAAAATAAACATTTGACATCTATCCATCACTGATCACTTTCATTAGATGAAACACAATATAACTGTATATAAAAAGTAATCATATATTTATAGCCACAATTGGTGTAAACATGTAGCCACTGCTATAATGATATAATGAGTAAATAATTAAATCTCATCATAATAATGTCTTAATAATAATAAATACAATATAATTTATAAGATATAAGGATCCATAGGGCATGAGTTCCCTAAACTCCAGTATCTATGGCAATATCAAGTGTCATCTCTAAAAAAATATTATTGTAGAGAGGGAGAGCATCATGCAAGTACTTTACCACACAAACATTGGACCATCGATCCCCTGCATAATCCCTCATCAGGGAATGGCCCTCCCTTAACAAATGAGTATCTAATGACAGTGTGAGAATCTAGAGAGATAAGATAGTACATGTGTGTTGTATGCTTTCTAATAACATGTAGTGTACAATAAAGAAATACATTATAACATGATATCACAAAAATATGTAAATCATAAATAATAAATAACAATGTTTAACTAAAAATTAATTTGGCCAAGGTTTCAATAGTTATTGATCTCTACGATCAGTCGAATTCATACACACCACTTGATCAAATTACCTTCATCTGACATTGGTGATACTAGTAATCTAGTGAAGTTCATCTTGCTACCTACCTGTATCAACAATATGGGATTTGGTTAACATGAGATGTAACCAACAATTTCATATAGATTGCTTCCTACTAGTAGGTATAAAACATGATAAACATAGGAATAATCAAAATGCATATGTTTAGTCTATCAAATGTATGAATAAATCTCCACAATATTATTTATCACATAAATAATAATAAAAAAATACATTTTATACAAACTAGGTATAGTATACATTAAATTGCATATTCTAATTTCCATAAATAGACACAATTACAATATATTCTATGTGAAGTACTAATATTATAGAACATCATTTTTTTATGTTCGTAATACTCAATTTCAAATAGATATTCTTAATATTTTTAGACAATTAGATAACTCACAAAAAAAACTTATACCTCATATGAGTATAATTCAAATAACTTATTACAATTCTAAGATACTATATTCATATGATTATAATTTACCTTCCCTCAAAATATTATGACTTATGTTAACAATCCATTATCTATAGATATAGGAATTTGACCCAATACACCTATATATATATATATATATATATATATATATATATATATATATATATATATATATACTATTGATGTTTACACTATTTTTATATTGTTGAGTGCTTATATTAGATACATAGTATGAATATAGTTAATATGTACAAGGGTGTGTGTGTGTGTGTGTGTGTGTGTGTGTGTGTGTGTGTGTGTGTGTGTGTATATATATATATATATATATATATATATATATATAAATTATACTCATACTATGTATCTCATATAAGCACTCAACAATATAAAAATACTGTAAACATCAACAGTCATCTAAAATTCTAATCGAGGGTTTCATATGATTCCAATAATCATTATAACTTCTTATTCACAAAAAAAACTTAACAATCTATTATAATATATTAATATTGTGCTTATATGAGATACATAGTATGAATATATATATATATATATATATATATATATCTCATATAAGCACTCAACAATATAAAAATACTGTAAACATCAACAGTCATCTAAAATTATAATCGAGGGTTTCATATGACTCCAACAATCATTAGAACTTCTTATTCACAAAAAAAACTTAACAATCTATTATAATATATTAATATTCTTAGAACACAATGTTATATTTATTAGATTATTTATATCCATACTCTACTCTTTCTTAAGTCAAATCGCCATCAAATATTCACATAGTTTAAACCATTATTAAATATTTAATATTTTTTCACTATTGAATGACAATTATACACAGTTATATATTCCCCTTGTTTGAATAACCAATTATGCATGGTTATATATTATGATCTCCTTTTATTTATACATACATTATTGTTTGGATATGTCATTCTCAACTGAGAAATATAGTTGTTTTTAGTTTACTCCCCCATTCGATACCCTTTAC
>JARHVA010000558.1:4750000-4802500 GCA_037957365.1 Torreya grandis | reverse complement strand
TTTGTTTCCTTTTAGTTTTTTTTTATCTTTAGGTTTTCGGGAACTAGACTCCCTATTATGCTACAAATCTAGTTGTGGTTCAAATATATGAAATCCTTTTGTGGGTAGGGCTACTACCAACCCTAATATTTATCCAAAATAGAAAATAATTTTCAATACAAATAAAAATACTTATCAACAAATACTTAACCATAAGCACTTGTCTTATTACACTTGTATAATTTTGTAATGAGCCAAACATATTTCCCAACATAAAATAAAGGTTGGAAATAATATCAATTCAAATAAATCATAAAGACAATTTTTTTTCTAGTTTACTTAATCACATTGATAAGAGATTAGATTTAGTATGTTTTTGATAATTAGAAAAAAAAAACCTATACAAAAGATATATGTAGATCCAATCTACATGTTACTTTAAATTTTAATATTTAACAACTTGACAAATCATGAAAGCTCACAAACATCTTGTTGGTCTCTATCAAAGTAGAAATATTATAACTTTCACCCCAATAAATAATATGTTGTCTCTAATCAGTCATAAAATATACTTGCATATTTCTCACTATCATGTTGAGCTTACATTTTAATTTTTATACAAATTTAACCATTAATAATTTTCAATACAAAGGCATGGGCTAATCAAGAGATAACCCTTATTATATATGATTTACAGACATAAAATAGTTTCAAATTAAGATTTTAAGGTATGATATTAAAGTCTTTTCTACACCACTACAATAACTATAATATAATATTATAAATCCATTTATTAAAAATATAAAAAAAGTAAAAATAAGTTTAAAACATAAAAAATAAATATTGAAAATAATAAAATATCTAAAATATTAAATTTAAATTAAAAAAAAGAGCAGTAATCCAAAATGATCACAAATATAAAAAAAGAGAATCCTTGACGTACATCATCCAAATTATATTTTTTTAAATAACAATAATACTAAAAAACTAGTATCTATATTTTATATAAAACTATGTAAAAGATATTAAGAGATATCATTGACAATGATGTCTCTCAACATCTTTTACATATATATCTAGATATGTATGTTAGTTTATTATATCTAAATTACATTTTGTTACAATAAATATTGTTATTTTTGTAATATATGCCTCTACTTTATATGTATAAATTTAAAGAAAAAAGTCCATTAAGTGAGTGAAATATTAATACTTACAATCTTTCAATATATGTTGCAATTAAAACTATAAGGAAGAGAAGAGTATAATGTTTGAGATAGAGTCATATATTATTTTGAAGTACATTTCATGATTGGGATACACCATTTATCACTATTATAATATGAATACCCTTGCTAAACTAGTTTAGTATCATTTAAGATTTTATATTCACATTTTGTAAATTTATTGAATTTATAGATATATCACATTTATATTATAAGTACTTGATTGAAACAAACAATGAAATACTCATGTCTTGGATACATTGTTTAGATGCTCTTATACATTTTACTTGTGCATGTTTGATGAAGTGGTTATGTTCTACCTCCTCCTTTGGGATGTTCTCCCTCTAAAGATGATTTGCATTATTTTTTGGAGACTCTTTGTTGGCCCTTTGAAGTAGTGCAATATTTTAACTCTCATGTCTCTTGAGGCCATGGAATATTTTGGTTGTTATATATCTTTTATAATTTTTCCTCTCCAATGCATTCATATTTTCCATTTCATGTTTTTATATCACTTGAGACAACTATTTCTTCTCCATTTGATAAATCTCCATGCTCATCTTCTCTTGGTTCTATTTGTATTTCAAAATATGGAACCTCTACATCAGATTTGAGCATGTAATTTTGATTCAAAATCACCTCAATTATTGCATTTTATGGTTTATTATCATGTAATGCATTTGGATTTTTATGTTTGCTCTAGTAGAGGCTACTACTTTTATGGTAGATTCCTTATTTGAAGTTTAAAATAATGAATTCAAATAGACTAAGGTATTTTCATATCATAAAAACTAATATAACTAGGGTTATTGTAATTGAGTATTTAAATAATATAATAAGATGGAGGATTATATTTCATAACGTGATTCACAAAATTATGAAAAATAAATAGCTATTTCAATTTACTTTAGACTTCAATTTCAAATATACCAATTTATATATATATGTATATGCAAGTTAAAGAATCATATATTTATTTACCTATGTGTATGTGTGTGTGTCTCTCTAAACATGATTTTAATAATTTGAATATATTATAATTGTTCCCATACATAGATAAGTACTTACATATACCTAAGATATAAAAGTCATACATATATACACATATAGGTACACTTTGTATAGAGATGGATAACATGCATTTAATAAGTTAGATATGTGACCCTCCAATATGAATCAAGAGAACAATCATAATTATATATAAAATATAAAATACTATAGCTACAATAAAAAAATTTGTCATGAAAATAACAATTTAGTTCTATTTTAATATTTACTTATTAACCTTGATTAATCTAACCATTAGATGGAGTGGTTGAGACCTTGATGAAATAATGCATGTTGTGTATATATCTATACTTACTAGATTCATGGTCACTCATAATAACTACATCTATATTTAAATTTATATCATAAGACATGTTCTCACTTTTATCATCATTGGCCTCTGATCATGCACAACTAATAGGCCCACTACCCATCCCAACCTCAAAAATGCCCTACTCAAAACAAGAAAAAGATATTCTTTTAGCCTAACTTTAGGCGTGCATAGATGAAAATTATAAGTCATTGGTATGAACCATAAGAATCCTCACATGTATGTCTAAACCCTATAATTTCATCCCATATCATGTTGATGGAAACTTCAAGACCAATCCATGGCACAAGTTAAAGTGACGGGTTCTGAAATGCAACTTTTTTATAGTGAAGAAACAAATGCTTGTCCTCCAACTAATATTTATATCTTCAGGACCTATAGGTGAAAATACATCACTTTGATCATGTCTAGATAGGAAAATTACACATTATTCCATGACCATAATGTCTAAATCCACTTAGATGCATGTTTTCACTACTATTCAGGAATGTAAAAACACTAACAACAAATATTGTCAAAGTTTATGCTACAGTTGCAGAACTCCACCTCTAGTGCTTCTTGGCATGAAACTAGCACTATCAACATATCCAAGGTGGTGGCTAATTTCTAGTATCACATTTTTGGATGTGATCATATCTAGTTGAGAGACCCACCACCCATTTTGGCCTCAAGAATGCCGTTTTCAAAATAAGAAAAATATAGGTTTTTATCTTAACATTACATATGTATAAAATGGAAGTTGTAAAGCATTGGCACAAAATATAAGAACCCTAACATCTATGTATAAGCTCTATAACAAACTAGAACAAATCAATGGAACCTTCAATACCAATTTATGGCACAAGCTATAGTGGTGGGTCTTGAAATGTAACATTTTTATTGTGAAGAGACAAGTGCTTATCCTCCAACTAACATTTATGCATTTGGGATAATCAGGAAACTTCTTGATTCGATCAAATCTAGATAGGAAAATTACACATGTTCCCATGACATCAACATCTAAATCCACCCAAATGCATGTTTTCATTATTTTTTAGGAGTTTGGAAACAATGACAATAATTCTTTTCAAAATTGAAGTGATGGTTAGAGAGCTCTACTTTTGGCACTTCATGAATTGAAATTGACACTGTTAACTTGTCTAAGGTGGTAGACAATGTCTAGGACTAATGTTTTCACCTTTGATCATGCATGTTTAAGAGACACACCACCCATTTTATTCTCAAGAATGCCCTTTATATAATAATTGAGTACTTATATTAAGATTCTCTTTGTTTCAGGAATAATAAATTATTTACTAACAATGCCAATCATGTGAATGTGGAAGATTTTTTGGCACCATTTACCTATAAATAAAATTTCTAGTAAGTAATTAAAAATAAATCTATATGTACTACCTATAAAATAAATAAAATTTTATAAAATTCAATACATCTACATTTGAAAAGTCAGCATACCTTAGAATTTCAATCTAGTGAACCCTTAAGATATGTTCTAATATTATTAGTATCATTTATAGTTTCATGGTCTAACTCATGAAATTTCCATATATTTATGTTTAATAACCCAACATGATATTTTAAAATTTTAATATTTTTTTAGAACAAAATTGGAATAGTGTAGTACCTTCCTATGCATGTCAAAGTCTTCAACAAACCATACATTTGATTTTTTTGTAGGATATCTTAAAATCCAAGTTATGATTACAACCACAAACCTAGTGGGACAAGCAATGTTTTCTCCATCTATGATTAAGGAAGTCTATTTTTTATTTTATTCTACACATCAACATAATTATTAATATATTCCCTCTTCATTGTTCTTGTTAGTAATAACTGAAAAACCTTGTCATGTATTGAATAAAAAAAACTAAAATTTTAATGATGTTGTCAAGATAGATAATGAGAGTAAATAGTACATACTGAGTAATATTATACATGGTCATAATAGATTAGATATGTTGTCAAAGTCATATGACAACATCATATCTATAAGTTGTAATGTTGGTATAGCCTGATATGTGTCGATTGGAATTATAAGGTTGTAGCTCCATTCATCCACCCACTCCTTTGACTTGCATTTATTTCAAATAGAGTCAATTCATCTAGAACAAAAAAATGATAAGTGTATCATATGAATAGCCTAATAACTTGCATTTCAGATATGAAATGGGGGAATCTCATTTGATCCTATTATAGGCATACAATCGTCATACTTTGCTATGTGTTCTTCCTCCATCAATCAAAAACATCTATGAATAGAAGAATTTTATTGAGCACCATAGCCAATTTTCTCATTACACCATTCAAAAATGGTTGTTGCATTAGTGAAAACAAAACCATATTAAAAATTCAACTCCTCGATTGTAAATTCTCTTTTTACACATGATAAAAAACCTACCTGATCCCCCTTTCAATGGTCAGCCTCAATGAAACTCCATATGTGTTATATGTCAGTGGTAATTTACATCATGATTTACCAATAAAATATTCATGAATTCTTGAATTGTGATTTGAAATTATATAACCAAATGTAATGTCGATTTAAAGTAATATCGCTCTCAATCAATTTTCTATAAAACATCTCAAAACAACCTTTCACGTACTCTATCCAATATGATCAGTCATCACTGACATAGAAATGGTATTCATTATAATTTTTTGATCATACTTTGTACTATTAGGTACATGCATGAATAATATAATCATGAATATGTAAACTTGTATTGAATTTAAATATTGTGACTAAACTTCAATTTATGGTTTGAATGTGTAATTATGAATAAAGTCAACTACTGAAACTATATAGCCATGTGGGAATGTTTACATGCTTAGCTTGAAATGTTCATCCAATAATCTAACCCTGTGTGTGCCTTGTGTAATCATAAATAATTCCCTCTTTAAGTTTGACCATACATTTCGAAATAAGTATCTATTTCATAACAAACTCACACCTTTTAGATTTTTTGAATTGTTTTACACAATATGTCATATATTTGTATTGTATCAAAGTGACTAATTCTTGTGTAATTTCAATTTTACTCTCCACAAGGATATGATTTTTTAATTTTGGAAATCTAGCACAAATGTTGTAATTTCCATCCGAGCATGTTTTGTTATAAAATAATTTTCCATCTGATCTTTCACAAAAAATGGTTGGAATAAATTAATTGGTTGATTTTATCTGAACTCCTCTACCACACTCATTAAAAATGTTGTTAGTATGCAAAGAAAAATGTATAAGGAGAAAAACATCATATTGCATTGAAAATTCCACATGTTTATTACAATAACAAGTGATACATGTGTGATTTATCTATACATAAAATGGAATGACCATCTCAAAATATATTTGACTAATATAAATTTGTGGATATTTTTACAAAAACATAGAGTACAATTATGTTTCAATCATATCTAAAAAATGTTTTTTTATGTGGTTCACAATTAAAATAACCAACTCTTATTTTCACTACATCTCTTGTATTAGGTGAAACTCTTACATTGTCTCTCCAAAATTATGTAATTAAATCTTTGAGAGAATCAGCTATAGCCTCATCCTTTCTTGAAATTCTACTAAATAATGCCGATAGCTTAGTGGTATTGGCATCATTAAGTCTTTGATGTCTTCCAATTGATTTCATTAATAGTTTTCTATTTATGTGTAGTGCTTGTCTAGTTTTTGAAATCAATCATTTTTTCCTTATTTAACCATTTACTACACAAGTTGTGATTATATGTCAAGCATCATTATAATCTTTGTTTCATGATTTTAGACTTGTAATATAATGTGTCATGTAGATTTTAAATAATTTGATTGTTTTTATCATCCATGTTAGATACATTTAGTCATAGGGTGTATATTGTAGGTCTCATTTTAATCAATTTCATCAAGAAAATAAACACTTCACAATTTTTACTATCAAAATGTATTTTATCAAAGAAATTATCCAAAACATTTTTAGCTAGTGTTCTTAAATGGTGGCTAGGCATTTTTTAATGCATTGGTTTCAAAATATTTTCATCAAATTCAATTATGTACTTGTATTTTCTATACACAATCCTTGAAAGTGTTTTTAATGTTATAATTTGTTGAGAGGGTATTTCAAAATCCTAATGTTCAATACTAGTTTCTTCATTGTTAGTTCCATTGTTTAGTTGTGGGATGACATTTTATTCATTATTACTTTCATCATTATGTGGCTCTATGAAATTTGATTCATAAATATGGGGGTAAATCATCATCCATAGGTTCATCATCAACAAAATTAAAAACTTTATACTTTGAATGTGTACTTGAAACATAATTTGGACTTATATATAAATATTCATGATCACTATTAAATTCATTATTGTCAATTTAATAATTTTATATGATATATGGCTCATTAGGTATAGTGTTTGTACCTTGTCTCAAGCAAAATTCTTGTATCCACACCATTTTTCTCTATCACATATTCTAATTGGTTCAGTCTTTTATGCTTTAACTTATTCTTATTTAAATGAGCTCCATCAACCATGAATATACAATGAATAATTTAATATTTTTTGATAGTGGGGACATAAATAACAATTTGATTCCTTTTGATGAGGGGGGACCCAAATATTATTTTGATTCCTTTTGTATTCATCATGGAAAACATAGAATGATGCAGAGAATGTTCATGGTATTAAAATTCTTAAAATACCATAAAAATAAATGTTGGGTAGTGACTTCTTGTTTATTGAGACAATAATGTGTACACATTATTTAGAGTATGCCTATGTGATCATATATTGTATTGTTATGATACATATGATTATATTACATGATGAGAACCTATGTTATTATTGTTGTTGTTGTTGTTGTTGTTGTTGTTGTTGTTATTATTATTATTATTATTATTATTATTATTATTATTATTATTATTATTATTATTATTATTATTATTATTATTATTAAATGGTTGATTCACCCATATGTTACATCTTATACAATCGATTGAGCCATAATTTAGGTTCACAAGGTTCAAGTTGGCCCAAATCACATCTTTAATTACACCAATTTACTAATTAGATTAACTCATAACTAATTTAGGCCTAAATAATGTCTATATTTACACCATAGTACTAATTCAATTAATTCATGACTAATATAAAACCAAATCACCTCCTACTCTTGTCTAGTTAGGTTGAAGGGGCTCAAATTGGCCCTATTTTCTTTTTCATTTTAATTGTCAAACTTTATACTTTATTTTTTTATGATATTGGTGTCAATTGACTACTAATTACTTTCATATAGTAAAAATTAGGTTCACAGGGTTTAATTTCATAGAATTGGCATCAATCATTAAAATGCTAGACTAATTGGGTAAATATGTTAGGAAACAAGAGGTAATTTATCCCATATAATCACATTTTAGACTTGTAGTTAGGTTCATAAACCTCATATTCATTTGAATTACCTTAATTTTTAAACTTATAATAAAATTAGGGTGGGTTAAAATATATTATACATCTTATACAATAAATTAACCCATAAATTAGGTTCACATAGCTTAATTTTTCCCAAATCACATCCCTGTTTGCTATAATTGACTAATTGGATCAATTCATGATAGAATCAAATCTAATTTATCCCTAAATCATGTCCTACTCTTGTAGTTAGGTTGAAGGGGCTCAAATTGGACCCAATTTCCTCCATCATTGATTTGGTGGACTATTTAATTTATTTTGTTATTATATTGGGGTCGATTGACCCCCTAAATTATATTTTATATAGGCAAAATTATGTTCATGGGGTTCAATTTCATATAAATTACATTAGTAATTCAAATAATTGACTAATTGACTTAATATGTTAGGAAATATGGGATAATTTATCCCTAAATCTCATCCTAGACTTATTTAGGTTAAAATGTTTAGATTGGCCCAAATTACCTTCATTTTTACATTTTTGATAATATTAGTTTTGAGGGTTTAGGGTTGTAACAATTGAATAATAGGGTCGAATGAAAACCAAGATGTTATCTCTGAACAATCTCTTATATCATAAAAAAACATAACACTTTATTATAAAATAAATAATTAATATAGACCATGCTGACCTAATATCATCCTCACAACCACTTGTGAAGTGAGACAGTTAGATCAATTCATCCCTCAACAATACTAGCGTAAGTTTCTATTCGTTCAAGCTTATTATCCCTTTATTACATCCAAAACATTTATAGTGATAATGTTTCATTCGAAAACATGTCTAAGAGTAAATTGAATAATGTTTCATTTACCTATATTATGTTTATTTATCCATTACATGCTTTGTAATGTATATAAGAGTACCACCTACAATGGTTACCTCTTTCCTTACATTATCATAGACCATTATAAGTACACCTAGGTTATAAGAAAGTAAATGATAGGCATGGGTATATTAATCATAATACCCATGCACTATTATTTGTTGGTCATTTATGTGACCTTCAAATTCTAAAACATTTCTTTCACTAAATAATCTCCCACCACCATCTAGTTCATATTTATTCTTCTTGGTAATTTATCACATGTGATCCCATTCCTCACCATATCCCAAGAACTATTATCCATTAGTCATTCATGTTCCCTTCGCCTTCCCAAGAATGTTTTTGACTTTAGTATCATCCCTTCCAACATATAACCTATTTATTCCTCTAGGTCATTAATCACATAGATCTATTCATCACCATACCCCAAGTACTATTAACCATCAAGGTCATCCATTTTTCCTTCACCTTCCCAAAGGAGGCTTTGAATTTAATCTCCTCCCTCCCATCTACATGAACTTTATTCCTTTATCACTTTATACTTTCCCACACCTAACCTATTCAAATTCAAAAAACCCTAGTCCAATTGAGAATGATAACATTAAAGCCAATTTTCTTGTTAATATAGATACTTAATTTTATTATGGCTATTGTTATTAGTTGTTAAAT
This sequence comes from Torreya grandis, assembly GCA_037957365.1. Taxonomy (NCBI): domain Eukaryota; kingdom Viridiplantae; phylum Streptophyta; class Pinopsida; order Cupressales; family Taxaceae; genus Torreya; species Torreya grandis. Next base: position 4,792,970 of record JARHVA010000558.1, on the reverse strand, counting down.
TACATTATTTGAGGGTAATAGTATCTTTGTTGATCAACAGTCTAGATTAGGCTATTATTAGAGATTTGGTTCTCTGTGTTATTTCTATCTCATGTAATTTTGTGACTAATCACCTCTCTCACTTCTATCTCCTTCCCTCATGTTTCCTTGGATTTATAAGATTTTATTAAAAAATGTACATTATGTGGTTTTTACCCCATAAGTGTGTCATGTATGATTTTGAGGGTGGGCACTTTTGACCATTGTTTTGGGCCTCTCATGTCATGTGATATTTCTTTGTTGGCTATTTAACTTTTTTTGTGTTGGTTTGCGTGATAATAGAGCCCTACCTTTAATTCAAGACGTCTATAAATAAAATAAATGTTTTATCATATATTATACATAATGAATTCATGAAATAACTTATTTCAATCATTTAGATTAGTGATTCAATAGTTTAAGCAAATGTGAAGCATTTATTATTGAAAATAAACATTCATTGTAACATCAAAAGTCATATAAATTACAATCTATCATCATTGGATTTCCTTTATGACATTACTTATAATTTATTCATTTCTTTCAATATTATTATGTGAACATGGACTTGTTAAATAGTTGGTGCTTAAAAACACAAGCACCAAAATGACCATTATCTTTATCAGTTTATAGGTTTAGATGCCATATTACGGTTTTGAAATATATTAGTTTCCCATAGATTTTTATAATTGTTTATACATAATAATGAATTTTTTTTACCCCTATAATAGGAAAATAAAGTTGTCAAATCATTTTTTCATCATTTATTCTTTTTCATGTTCAGCCTCATGGTTTCATGAATAATCTTACTCTTTCAATCTTTATATGGTTCTTCAAGAAATACTTATTTGCATTAGATTTCCTAGGTTTGCTTTACCTTATTGTTTGGACTTATTCAACTTTGTTTAATCTTGATGATTATTTATTGATTAATGTGAAACTTGATATTCTCTAAACCACTCCCTTGTCATTTATTACAACTAGAAAATTAAGTATGCATATAATCTAGTTTTATTATTTTAAGTTTGATTAGGTTTATTTATAATGTATATGAATAGATTTTATGTAGTTTGATTTATATCCATTTATTTATAAAATAGTTACAAGGATAAATGAATTATTTGATTAATAATATATTATATACATGATGTTCATTTGAAAAAATCACATCAAAATTTTGATTGATACATGACATAAAATTTAAGACATATATGACATCTCAAAAATGTAATTTTTCGGTCAAAACAAATTGAATTCAATTTTTAGTTACCTTCATGATGCTATGACAACATATCACATACATATTTCATAACATGTGTATGTTATGTTTAGTTTAATTTAAAAAACACGACCTTTTACCTCAAGAATAGCTTGGATTCCCAATCCAAAGGCCATAGAGCATGTGTGTGACATTTAATTTAAATTAGAAAACCTATCCCTTTAGCTCAATAATGTCTTGGATTCCTAAGCCAAAGGCTTTGATCTATCAACACAGCCAAATCTAAGAGTTTTGATAGAAAATTAAAAAAATACAACTTCCATCACCAAATACACAACAAATTTCAATGAGAAAATTCATAAAATTATTATCATGACAATGAGCACACTTTCCTCTTTCGAAATTTATGATTTTTATAATTTTTTGACTATTTTAATGTTTCAATCTATGTTGATTTATAATTATATATTTTTTAGGCCACTACATGTTGTAAATATACATTCCTATATATGTTTTTTTATCTTTTTTTTTTGTTTATCTAAATGTAAAAAAATTATATGGTTAGAAACTAGGCCTAATTTTGCATGCATTAAAAAAATAGTTTTCATTTTTTATTGAGGTAGTTAGGGGGTTGTAGGACTGATTATCAAAAATTTTGTCAGTTTTCATGATCTATTTACTTGTAAAATAAAAATAAAAATTATTAATGGAAAATTGATATAAAATATATAGTTTAAAACCTAGATGATCTTATCTAAATATTTGCCAAATAATTTTAAACAATATTAAATGATGCTAAAAAAATGATAGGCTATACAACCAATTATGTATTCTATTTTCCTAAAAAATAAGAGTTTCTATTTAAATTTTAGATGTTTGATCTAGTTATACTTAACTATTTTTTTAAAAAACTCGACTCAAAATGCTACAATTCATATTCTTACATCATCCTCAAAATCAGGGTCTAGCTATTTCAAACTATCTATCAAATTTCTCAATTTTAAAGAATAACATGTCTACGGATAGGCACCTTTTTATCCCCCAACATTTGGCACTTACTCTCACTACTATTAAAAATAAATTTTACATATTAAGTCTCAAGGCCTTCAACCATATCATATTTATAGATTAAAGAAAAAGTATCCATACATACATGTCTATGGATTTCTAACACACATATTATGTCAAACGATATAATTTTTGATGCACCTATATTATATTAATTTTGTGATGTAAATAGAATAAACGTATTGAGAATTATATTTCTCAACTTATTTTACATAGATTTATGAAAAATATATATACTAATTTAAAATATATTTAAAATTAATGTTTAATTAACCACATTACTTTGTTTAAATATTTTGTGAAGAATCATATAAATTACATTCTGAATAGATTTTTTGGTCCCTAACGTAGGTTTGATGAAAACCTATGTGAATGTCATTACTTCTCATGTATCAACTAGGTAATAATTTTTCTTTACTTTTTAGTTACTTTTGTTGTGTTAAAATTTGGGATACATTTAATAGTTGTATAAGATAAATATTTAAATTTCAATTTATATATAATAATTTTTCAAATTTAATATTTAATATTAATGGATATGTATTTTATTAATTATTTTGTATATATAAAATTATTTACTTTTCAATATATATATATATATATATACATACAAACCCATTAATGAAATAAATACATTAAATAAAAAATAATCAGTTAACCAATTATCATTTAAATTAAGTTCTTTCAGAAATAAATAAATATGTAAAAGTCTAATTACAAATATATAATACAAAAATAATTAATTGATGATATTTTTTTTTCCAAAAAAAAAAAATTAAAATAATATGAACACACTTAACTGCTAATATAGGGATTAATTTACATAGAATACTTTTATTTTTTCTCTTTCATGGCTGATAATTTTTTTTCTAGTTTCATTTAATAAATATTTTTTCCATTAAATTTTTTATAATTTGAAAATATGACTAAAATTTAAAAATAAATATAATAATATTAACTTTATTCCTTATTTTTTTAATAAATATTTTTTTCATTAAATGTTTTGTAGTTTGAAAATATGACTAAAATTTAAAAATAAATAAAATAATATTAACTTCATTCTTTTATTTCTTTAAAAAAAAATACACTATTTTGTAAAATTAGAAGCATTCCACATAATCAACCTTAAGGAATTATATATACAAATTTCACTAATAAAGTAGAATTAATATAATGACTGGAATAAAAAGATATATAGATGGGAAAAAGAATATATAAGAATAAAATAAACAAGTCATACATGCCAACATGCTATGTGTATTTAAAAATTTAAATATATTTAATTAAACATTAACTATCATTATTTTTATAAATTAAATTATATAAATAAATTTTATTACGTTTTACTTATCATTTTTGTAAATTAAATTATACAAATAAAAGAGTTGGTTTTCCAAAACATAAGTACTTACATCTCTCTCATAAAAAATGTTCTGGAATTTCTTTTAATCTATTAGCTATTTCTCTAGTTTATTAGATAAGAATGTTTATTTCATTTGAATATTAAAAAATATTTATAATAAATTAAAACTTAATTGTGGTGACCTTTTTATAAAGATAAAATATGAGCACACAATTCAGAGCATCTTAAAAAAAAACTATATTTTAAGTAAGACAAATTTTTTAAAAGCTTATGATTAATTATTGAAATACATCAATAAAATTAAACGTTTTTATTTTAAAGTTGAAATTTATTTTGTATAATTATATTTTAAATATTTTATATAAATGATATTGTATAATATTTATGTGGGTAATAAAATAATAAGGGGTAAAGTTTTTCCTTTTATTGACATGATATCATAAGTTTAATTAGTTTATTTATGTTTATATATATATATATATATATATATATATATATATATATATATATATATATATATATATATATATTTTATGTTGGTTATTAAAAATAAATACATTCATGATATTATAGCTTTCTATTATCTCTTAAATTTTATTGTAGGAATATCTCTTCATGTAAAAATAATGATTATTTATTTATTTATTAATACTAATCATTAAAAGTAAACACACTTATGACATTACAACTTTCCACCATTTCATATAGACATTTGATGAAAAATAATAATTATTATTTAAAAAAAAAATTATATCAACAATAAAAAGCAAATATATTTATAACATTACAGCTTTCCACCATCCCTTGAATATTATTGTTAAGATGTCTCTCGACTTAATTATATGGAGTACAATTTTTAAAAAAATAAGACAAAGAAACAACAAAACTCAATGTTAACATAAAACAACCCTTGAATTAATGTTTTGGAATAGAATAAGCTGTTAAATTGTATTTAAAATAAAATTTGAAAAAGAATTAAAAATTTACCTAATATTTTAGGCTTTTTAGCACATTCCCAAACTAAAAGATTTTTGTAAATTTCATCACACAAATCTGGAAAACCAGAAGTAATTGTGGGAGAGAAGTGATAAATTGCATTGTAATCCACATCTACAATATAATTAGAAAACCTAAAATAATGGTGGGAGAGAGATAAGAGACTTTTATTGTAATCCACGCTTGCAATATAGCCCACGTACACTATAATTAAAACACATAAGTAATATTAAAAGAGAGACTACCGCTCAAATCCACACCTATAATATACCATGGACTCAATTATACTTTATTTAAGGAATATTTAAGAAAGTAGATGCCATCATATTTCAAGCCTTAAACTCAATCATTTTGAGCAAAGAATATAATTGTATCATTTTGAGCAAAAGAATATTGAAGAAAATAGATACCATCATATTTTAATAATTTTCAAAAATGACATAATTTTCCCTTTTGATTCAGTATGTGTTATGTAGTTACAAGTCTTGAAGCTCTTTAATCTTCAGTGAAGAATTAAAAGATAAGAAAAAATAATGGAATTTCAAAAAGCTTACTTTATGCTCAAAGATTGGTTAATTTATTTAATACCTTTTATACCACCTTCTGCTTTGTCATCTTATATATTTAAATTTCAATTCCATTAAAACAAACCACAATTTTTTCTTATTCAATTTGTCACCTGCTCTCTCTCTCTCTCTCTATATATATATATATACAGACAATTTGACTTGCTCTACATCATCATTTACGAAAACTAAGAGTCTCACTAAAAGTGCTTAACCTCCGGTAACACAAAAAGAATATTGAGTAAAGTAAATTCATTGTTCGGAGAGCAATTTCGTATATTCCTTTTTCTTGCACATCTACTTTTGTTAAATATACATAGAAAACGTTGACATCTTTTTAAAAAAAAATTGAATAGTGAAAAGAATAGATACCATCATATTTCAAGCCATGAACTCAATCATTTTCAGCAAAAAAATATTGAAGAAACTAAACACCATCAAATTTTAACAAATTTCCTTAATGACATAATTTTCCTTTTGATTCATTGTGTGTTATGCAGTCACAAGTTTTACCCATCAAACTATCGAAAGAAACTAATGAAGCTCTTTAATCCTCAGTGAAGATTTAAAAGATAATAGAAAATAACAGGATTTCGTAAAGCTTACTTTAAGCTCGAGCATTCGTTAATTTTTTTAATACCTCCTATAGCACATTCTGCTTTGCCACCGTATATATTTAAATTTCAATTCCATTAAAACAAACCATGATTTATTCTTATTCAGTTTGTCACCTGCTTTAAAAAATATATATATGGAACTTCGAAAACTAAGAGCCTCGCTAAAAGTGCTTAACCTACGCTAACACAAAAAGAATATCTGAATCACCCTATATGCATTGTCCGGAGAGCAATTTCGTATTTTCCTTTTTCTTACACATCTACTTTTGTTAAATATACATAGAAAATGTTGACTTTAAAAAAATAAAAAATTGACTATTGTGAAGAAACTACCATTTAATTTAATAAACGTTTTGGTGGTTTTATCAATAGCTGAAGCAATGAATCAAGGGTAATTTTGACATATGAAGTATGTACATGTTGATGAGATGGATGAAGAGAGAAGCGATATGAAAAGATTCGGTGAAATAAAGATGTAGCCAAAATGAGAAGAGAATATACATTTTAATTGTTTGGAGATGTATGATCGTCAGTGGATGAGAATGTTATATCATGTTAAATTTAGGTGTTTACCGTTCTGAAGAAAAGTAATTTATTTATTTATTGATTGATTATTTGACCAACCTTATGAATTTACGTAAGAAAAACATTGAAATCAGTTCAAATTAAACTATATAATTAAATAGTAAAATTAGTTTTGGCAAAACAGTCAAACTTCAGCCATTCATAAAATTTATATTGCAAAATTTAAAATAATTTACGAAAAAAGTTGAGACTAATCTTGGCTTATATCAATTCTGGGAACTAACCATTGAGAGACTCATACAATATACTTACCTCAATCATTAAGATATTTTATTAATTAATCATTATAGAAGGGAAATTTATTAATATTTTCGAGTTTAAGGAAGGCATTTTTATAAATATTTAATTTATTTATCTTTATATTCAGAAGAGAGTATTTTTTAATTAATTGTATTGAGAGGTGTTATGTAATGGCATCTAGAGAGTGGTGTCTTGATAATAATGTAATTTTTGTTTTCACTATTAATTCAAACTTTAAATTTGACATCTATTTGATAGTCATTTAAATTTTATAGGCATATTATTATGAGACATTTTATGAATAAATGCTTTGGATGTTGCAGCAATATGGTTTGATGAAGGCTTAAGATTTTTAAGTGTTAATTTTATCCTTGTTAGTGTTATTAGATTTTATCCATTTGATCATATTATTCATAGATATGTGACATAGCCAGGTGAAACAATATGAAAATATTACCTTCATGAATTGCATTATAAAATAAATTAAGCGTTTGATCATTATATCCCTGGGTAATGTATATTATTAGGAAATAATAAGAAATCAAGTCTTAAAATAAAAAATTGAGGCTAAAAACTAAAACCCTATAAGGATGAAACCCTAAGGGAGACCTACGATTTGACATAGATTGAGTAATGTATGGGTTCATGAATACATTTCATGATTATTTTATCTTAGAAACCCTAATATAAATATTAATTGTGTAAGTTAGATTACCAAATATGGCATTAATGAATTCATTTGAATATAAAATAATGAAATTTTGACATGTTTCATATTTTGAATGTAGTAACTAAAACAACAGTATAAGTACTTTGCTTTTTTATTGAATATCTGACTATGATTGTGTTATGACAGTGGAAAATAGACTAAAGTAGGCATGTGATTCATCTAGAATTAAATCTATATTTATATCTACATAAGGTCCATATGCACTGGGGGCAAATTAGTTTTTCCATCGAGAACAATATAGGAGTTCTGATCTATGGTTGTATTTCAAATAGGGGATTCTCTAGGGAGTCTAAAGGAATAAAACAACATAGATCCCATGTTTATGGAGGTGGGTCATCATCTGCACACCTCATATGTGGATGTAGCTACGAGAAAAATTAGGGATAAATATTTGTCACCAATAATAGTGAACCTTGTCATCCATTTCAAAAATAGGGCTCTAGAAGAGATTGAGGATATGGAGGAACATTTATCTAAACTTGAAATGATTTATAAATTTGAGGGTTTATGGCCCTCTCTTTAGGATATCCTTGCTTGGATTATAGATAAATGGAAACTACATATAGAAGGCAAAATTACCTTTCATCCCTATGCAAAAGGTATTTTTATTGTTATTTTTTAATCTATAATTGGAAAAGATTTTATATTCAATTGTTCATGGGATTGGGAGAAACATTGGCTAGTGTACAAACCTTGGTATTCAAGTTTCAATCCTCATACTGAAATTTTTTAATGAAAAACATGTATGGATCCACTTTCCAAACCTTCCCCTACAATTTTGTAATTTGGGTGTTTTTAGTATTATTGGTAATGTTTTTGGAAAGTTTTAGTTTCTTGATTCCTTGACTAATGAATAAGGGCATTCCACCTATGTCAAAGTGCTTGTACATGTTGATCTCTCCAAATAAATTCTAGATCAGGTGGAGTAGGTTGTGAAGAATAGAACATGGGTACAACCAAGAGATTATGATGGCCTCCCTTTTAAATGTCATATATATTTCCTCACGAGGCATCTAATAAATGATTATCCTATCATGTAACCTAAGAGATGAAATAAATGGTGGGTAGATCCAAAGTTAGAGCATTTGATAGTAGAAGGAAATATTGATTCAAGGGTAGATGAACCATAAATGATTCCAAAAGCACTAGTTGAGATTTTGGTCAAGGGTGGGAAGTCAATCATCATGAAACCTAATGGACAAGTGATACCAAATTTAGAATCATAAAAGAATGAGCAAATTTTATCATCAATATCTAAAATTCATACAGAGAAAAGTGTCAAATCCACAAAAGTCTTTAGCATGCCTTGAATGGAAGGATTAACATAAGTACTTATGAAGCAAATTCTAGAGGCAGATTTGGAGTTATCCATCCCCATATTGCCAAATTCAAAGGAGGGGAATGGGTGGAATATTGTGAAATGGAAGAAACGAAGAGGTAAAAAGGAATTAGTTACATCAATTATATCTATTAGATCTCAATTATAAAACTAAGAAAGAGAGACTCTCTTAATTTTTATTTTTGTTACGATAGTTATTGTATGATATATCTTGTTGGCCATTATTATTTTGTTGAATTTTTGAGTTTGAGGGTTTTCTCCTTAAGACCCTTTATTGTTTTTTCTTGGGCTGATTTTGGGCTTGTTAGATTCCTTAGTATGCCTTGCTATTTTCTATTTTTCTTGGTTTCTGGGAATTGTGTTTACATGTAAAGCATCAGAGTCCACCTAAAACACATTTTTAAAATATATTAATGCTAAAATAGGTGTTTATGTCATCTTCTTATTCAAAAAGTGGAAACATTATTTACTTACCTTGTCCATAAAAATTATTTTCCTATCAAGAATTCTATTATTTATGAAACAATACTACCAAATTTATTTGATAAAAAATTATATAAAATGTGTCCAAACCATGAAAATGATCTAGTTATGATATGCTCCTTGGATTAGGCTACCCAACAATTATCATTAGATTTTCTCTGTCTATACTTACACTATCTTTTAAAATTATAAATACCAAAAATACCAAACATTTATGTATAAAGTTGCACTTCTTCAAATTTTCATATAATTTTTTTATTCATAGAAATTATAATACATATCAATTGCCTCAAGTGAACTATTTACTCTTAATGGATATCAAAATACAATCAAAATAGTCTACTTCAAACTTACCAACATAAGATTATAGAGATATGTTCATCGTGCTCATAAATGGATACTCTGAATGGAATCACATAGGTCACTTATATAATCCATCTATACCCTTGAACGTTGTATTCCATTCATGTCATTATAAAATATAAATTTGATATTCTATGTTCCATAAGTTAGTCTTAATAAAATGTGAACCTCTTATAAGTACATCCATCATGTCCTCTAGAAAACTAGGAACATATTGGAAATATATATTTGATTATGATATTATCTATTACTATGCTATACACACATTATCGATGGTCCATCCTTTTTTTAATAATTAAATACATTCACATAGACTCATGTTTTACTTAACTACACTCTTTGTGACTGATTCAACCACCTACCTATTCAATTATACATGTTTTTCTGGGCTGATATTGTAAGTTGATTGGCTAGGTAGAGATGATACTAAAAATAGATATAATAGATTCAACCCCCTTGCTATTCAATTCTACATGTTATTTTGGGATCATATTGTAAGATATTTAATTAGGTAAAGATGATACTAGAATCAAATCATTATGATGTTGAATATATATGTATTTGGTGTTAAACAATTTGGTAACACATCAAGTACGACATCAACATATTTATAAAAATCTTTTGTTGATTTTGTTAGTATCTATACAACCTTTGTTTCTTATTTATTTTTCATTAAGGCATAATAGAAAATTGTCATCTCCATATCCTTGATACATTATTTTGTGGATAACATGTTTTATAATTTTTTTCCTTCTTTAAGAGGTAATATAACTATATTTAAAAATAAATGTATTATTATTTTTATCATAGATTTATTTTCTTTCATATTACCATTTCATTACCAATACCATACGTCATGCACGTAATGTAATTACAACACACCATATTTCATCCATTTTTATCAAACACCTCTTATTTGTTGTCAATTCATTTCCTTTATTAAAATATGAACTCCATTAAAGATAAGGATTATTTTAACATTGAAAACCTATTTTGTCTACATTTTCTTTAGAAACTATCTCTTTACAACTTCCACTATCAATAATAGATTTACATATCTTTCATCCTAAAATACACCTAGTTCTAAAAATATTCATATGCAAGTGTGCATCACCACTTTATTTATCTTGTATATGATATTTATTTACATTAATAATTATTTATTCTCCTCTTGATATTTTATTCTACAAATATTGTAACTTATGGATTATATTTTTCTCTCTTAACCTTAACTGAATTCACTCTTGGTCAATCATATTACCTCTTTTACTATGGACAATAGTGTGGACACTTAAGTTTTACATGGCCTTCTTCAACACATATATATATGTGTGTGTGTCTATATATATATAATTTGGGATTAAAACAACATCATCCCATTATTGGATATGACTACCCTCTCTTTAGCCCATGGGATCTCTGAAAATCTTACTTTTTTTTCTATTATGCATTCAAAGATATTTTTCAGGCATCTTTCATACTACTAATTATATGCTTGCTTAAATCATCTTGAACAGGAAATTTTAAATCATTCACATACCTTGCAGTTGTTTTTTTTTCAATTTCATCATGCTCTACTTGAATTGACATTAAATATCATTTGTGTAGTCTTTTACAATGTGATCCTTTTTCCATATATTCTAAAATCTTTTGTAGAGGGTTTGTGTATATTATATTGGGAGGAATATCTCTCTCAATAACTTCTCCATATTTTTCTAAGTATTTATCTTCTCTCTACCTTTTATTTATTTTTGTTTATGTAAGAAATCCCACCAAATCATTACACGACCCTTCAATTTTGGACATGTAAAGTTTAATTTATATTCATTTGTATATTTTTTTCTTCAAAAATATTCTTAATACTTTTTAGCAAATTTATCAACTCCTTGGATTTTAGACTACACCTATATTCTAAAACTTCCATCTTTATTATTTCATTCCTTCTTTATAATAATCTATCCATCATTTATTCAATTGATTGTGATTGCTCTTATTCTTCTGCCTATTGATGAATTTATTCTTGTTGTATAATTTCTTTATAGATGTCATCTTTGTCTTTGACACATAATAATTAATATGAGTTCTTCCAAATTCCCCTACAATTGTTATATACTCTTGTTCATATGTGCATATCCCCTTCACCCTCTTTCCATCATATGTATACATACTATTCAATAAAAAAAAATCTCCAAAATAAAATAAAAAAATCTCAATAAAAATTCACAAAATATTACCTTCCAAGGCTGAGTTGTTTCTATGGTACAAAGTGATGAAATCAAGAAAAGAAAATAACAAATTCCAATAGACATAATTTACACAAATAAATGACTAACCATTAATAAACCAATTCTAATTTTCATCAATCCTAAAAGTAATATAATTTTTTTTTTTTTAATAAAACACAACTTGAAATTAGAGTTTTCATGTATAATTAAAAAGCTGAATAAATAAAAAAATTACCTAAGATTAATTATTCATAGTTTTTTTCATAATTGTTATTTATATTTAACTCTTGAATGCAAGTTCAAATGAGCCTAATAATTAGTCCTCATTCTCTAAATGCCTAAATAAAGTTAAAGGATGGATTTCAACTCATGCTCACACCTAAATATAAAATTATTAAATAAAAAAATTAAAAAAAATATTTTAAAATATTAAAATGTAATTTTTAACCTTTAAATGATTGATTTTGGTTCTGAAATAATATTGAAACAAACCCTAACCCCTTAATGTTTGTTACAGATTATGGACCTCAGAACCTCTTTTCGAGCTATCTAAATTTTTTTGACTTAATTAAGTTTTTGAATCAAATGTTATAACCTATGCAAAATAGGCTCATGCATCAATCACTAACATCAGTTATGTTATATAAAATATAACTTAATTCAAAATAATTTATTATATATTATTTTTCATTAATGTTTATTTACTGAGATATACAATGTAAAATTTAAAAAATATATATATATTATTATTATTATATTAATAATGAATTTTAATGTCGAAAACGTTTGTAGTACGAAAGAAGAAAACAAACCTCAGATTCATCCCCGCATCTTTTTGATGTCATTCCATCCTATGGAAACAATTGTCATCCGTTTTAACATAGGTAGTTTAAAAGTAGCATAGCTTTAAAATGATATGTTACGATGCCTGTAAAGTTGATTGAAATTGGAGTCAAAAAAGATATGATGAACAGTGTCCACCCACCCCTCTGTGAAACATAGACAACACTTCACTTCCACTCCCTCCACGATCCGTTTCCTCTCGGTTGAGTTTTGTAAAAGACAATCTTGCCAATTCCGTTATCTTTTGTGGACACCAAGCTTAGAGAGCTCAGTTCCAGCTATTCAGTATGAGAAAAGAGCCCTCCCAAGCTGTTTGGCATGCCTCTTCATGGGGTGATCAATCGACCTCCACCTCAACCCCCACCTCAAAGATTTTAAAGACGGAGTTAAAATGCGATGCGGATGATAAGAAATCAATAGCAAAGCAATCAGTAATTTCTTGATGTATATTATTATTAATTGGCGATTGTTTAGTTTCCTCAATGCAGTGAAGAAACTTTGATCAGCTGAAGTGACAGAATGAAATGGACTTTCTATTCTTTCTTTGTGGTTTTTGTTTCTTGTGAGTAACACCTGATGTGAGAACGATGCATTTGAAAGAAACATGTGGAGCTCAAATTCAACAGATGTTCTATCTGCAAATCAACAGATGTTTATGGTATGGCATTTGGGCAATCATTTATTTTTCTGTGGCCATTATGATTGTAATAGAATCGTAATATAATTCTATTTAGTTAGATATTTGATTATATATATTAATATCATCTCTATATATTATAGATATAATATTAAAATATAATATTTCTATAAAATTAAATAATATGATGTTAGGGTAGGACGATTATAGCTGATTAAGTTTTGTCTCGTTGATTATAATAAAGAAATTATTTTCATTACAATTGTTAGTGAATACACATAGCTCTGATACCACTTGTTAGGACCTTAGAGTACAATTGATTACTTTTGTATAAGCAATTAAATATGGAATTGAACCATAAGTAATAAGTAACTAGAAATCAAAAACAAAGAATAGGATATACGAGAAACAACCAATCTTGTATTAAACTCTTCCAGAAAGAAATACAATGAAGAAATCTCTTTCTCCTCACACCTCTTTGGTGTACAGTAATTCTCCCTCAAAAGTTCTTTCTCTCTCTCAATCAATTACAACCAACTCAAACACTGAGTTGTTATTCCATTTTCTTGACAATCAAATCAATTGTTGTTGTACATGCTATGAGGATCTAACCCTATTATATAGTATTCTACAACACTAGGGTTCATGAGCTATGCATTCTCCACCATTTGATCCACCTCTTAATCAAAGGCTCAAATATGTTCGCTAAAAATAAAACTGACTAAAATTAGAAAAGCTAGAAATGCACATCTAAAAATAGTAATCTAAAATTAACACAGAAGTTGGTGTCGGTCTACAGATGACCGATGTCAGCCGATTCCTAACCGATGTTGATTATTGTGTAGCTGAAGATAACTGATGTTGGTTGACCCCTAACCGATGTTGATTGGTTCTGATCGATGTCTGTTACTGAGTACACCCAACAACCTCCATATTTGCTCATCAGTGAAGCTTTTAGCTCCATAACTCAACAATCTCCTACTTGGAGATAAATAGCTGCCCCTGTACCTATACAAAAACATCCTCTAAACATCTCTGGCATGTTTCTCCCTCTTCAAGTTCAATCTTGAAGACCAACAAAAGTTGAATGAAGATTCAACTTCTCCTTTGTTACTGGCTTTGTTAACATATCAGTAGGGTTCTTATCCGTATAGATCTTTTCTAGCTTCAACTGACCATCATCTAATACCTGTCTAATGAAGTGGTACCTAAGCTGTATATGTTTGGTTCTTGAATGAAAGGATGAATTCTTTGCCAAATGAATTGCACTTTGACTATTACTATACAATCTATAACTCTCTTGCTCCTTTTCCAACTCTTACATGAACCGAGTCATCCATATCATTTACTTGCTAGCCTCTGTGACTGCAATGTATTCAGCCTCTGTAGTAGACAAGGCAACAACCTTCTGCAACTTTGAAATCTAGCTAACCACCGTTCCAATAACAGTGAACACATATCCTATGGTGCTTCTCCTGCCATCCAAGTCACCTACCATATCCGAATCTACATACCCATGTAGAAAAGTCTTTGACCCTCCATAACATAAATGTCTACTACTGGTCCCTCTCAGATAGCTGAGAATCCACTGAACTACTTTCTAGTGTTCCTTCCCTGGATTGGCCATAAACTTGCTGATAACTCCCACTACTTGGGAAATATCAGGGCTAGTACATACCATTGTATACATCAAGCTCTCAACTGCGGAAGCATATGGAACTCTACTCATATACTCAACCTCATCATGTCATCTAAGACACTATTCTTTGCTCAACTTGAAGTGTCCAGTAATAGGTGTGCTTACCGATTTTGCATCCTGCATATTGAACCTCTCCAACACCTTATTCACATAATCCTCTTGAGACAAAATCATACTATGATTTTTTCTGTCTCTCTTAATACTCATGCCTAAATTTTTTTTTACTGCTCCTAAATCCTTCATGGCAAATGTGTGAGCTAATTTTACCTTAAACTCAGTAATTTCTTGCATGTGTGAACCTGCAACAAGCATATCATCTACATATAGTAACAGGATAATATAACTACCATTATCTAATCTGTTAAAATAAATACAATGGTCAGATTGACATTTACTAAAGCCATGCTTTGTCATAAACCTATCAAACCCAAAATACCATTGTCTTGGAGCTTGCTTAAGACCATATAACCTGGCCTTATGTCTCATTTGTCCATTCTCTCCTTCCTTTAACCTGCATATCTATTTATTTTTTAGTGCTTTATTTCTGGCTGGCACCTCAACCAAATCCCACGTATGGTTCTCTTCCAAGGAATCAATTTCCTCATTCATGCCATGCTCCCACTGTTTCCTAGATTTTACCTGCGTTGCCTCATCAAAACTTTTTAGTTCTCCACCATCAGTAAGAAACAAGTAGTATAAAGAAGGGGAATAAAGAATTGAATGTTTACTTGCCCTTTCAGACCTCCTTATGGGTGTTTGAGACTCATTTACAGCTTGCTGTCTACCCAAATTTTCTTTTGGCAGTGATCGATCCCGATCATCTCTGACTGATGTTGGTCTACACTTGACTGACCTTGGTTCCACATGATCGACATCAATCTCCACCTGACCGACGTCAGTTTTTACCTAGCCAATGTCAGTTACCAACTGACTGATGTCAGTCTTTGTGTTTTCTTTTTGAGTGATGATTTTTACCTATGAGCTCATTTTGGATCATAACCTCTTCCAAATCAAGATTACCCTACTCAAAATTATTCAGCCTCTTGAGCTGATCACTGTACATCACCTTTTCATTGAAAACCAAGGCTTTACATTTCTTAAATGTGTCAAAAACATCAGATTTCTTTTTTATTCAATAAACACATACCTTTCTTGTAGCATCATCAATGAAAGAAACATAATACTATGATCCTCCAATAAAAGCTACCTGAGTTGGTCCCCACATATCTGTGTGAACAAGCTCCAACTTGTGCTTCTTCTTTGTTGACCCAGTTTTGAGAAACTTCACTTTATTTTGTTTCCCAAAAATATAATGCTCACAGAAATCTAGATCTATACTTTTCAAATCTAAAAGCTTACTTTTGACTTAAGAACATTCATTCCTTTCTCACTCATGTGACCGAGCCTACAAAGCCACAACTTTGCATATACATCTAAAGTAGATAAAACAGAAAGAGAATAATCAGTAATACAAGTAGATAGATAAAATGTACCTATTCTCTTACCTCTTGCTAATACAAGTGCACCCTTGGAAACTTTCCAAGATTCAGCTATGAGAGTTACTATGCAATCCTCATCACCCAACTTTCTTACAAAAATTAAATTCCTCTTCAAGATGGGTACATGCATGACATCTTTCAACACCCATGTGTTTCCATTCTACAATTTCAGCTGCACTTTTTATTTGCCAACAATTTGACAAGGCTCATCATCCTCTAAATAAACTTTTTCAAAGTCTCCATGGACATAATCATTAAAAAATCTCTATCTAGGGTTGCATGGAAAGAGGCACCAGAATCTAAAACCCAAGATTCTACTTTATCATCCAAAGAAAATATAAGAGCATCTTATGCAACAATACCTATAACTTTTGCTTATTTATTACTTTCATGTTGATTTTCTTTCAACTAACAATCTTTATTTGTATGCCCTTTCTTTCCACAATTTTAGTAGGTTATTCTTCCATTTTTGGATTTGGATCTACTTCCCATCTTTGACCTTGATTTCTCTTGCTTACCCTTCTCTCTTTTCCATCCCCTAATTTCAACACTTAAAGCATTACTTGATGTTTTTCTTGTGTTTTTTTTGCAAATTTCTTCATTCAAAATTACACTAACGACATCATCAACTTTCAAGATATTTGAAGCAGATGTAGTATTACTAATTGCCATTACCAATCTATACCAACTTTCAGGTAAAGAGCATAAGATTAAGAGAGCCTTAATTTTATCATCAAAAACTATTTTGACTGAATTTAACTGATTTACAATTTCATGTAAATCATTAAGATGACTAGATAATGATCCACCTTCTTACATTTTCAAATTAAATAATTGCTTCATAAGATATAACTTATTCAAAGCTGAGGGTTTTTCATATAAATTTGCCAAAGTATCCATTAACTCTACATTTGTCTTTGCCTGTGATAAGTTGGAAATCACAGAAGATGCAAGGCTCAACCTTATAGATCCAAGAGCTTTTCTATCAAAAACATTCCATTCTTCCTCTTGCATATTTGTGGGCTTCTTTGAAACCCCACCCAATGGTAAGTACAAATCTTTCTGATATAGATAATCTTCAATCTACATCCTTCATAATTAATAATTCTTGCCATTGAATTTCTTCATTCTTAGTTTACTTTCTTCTGCCATTGCTTTTCTCCCACTCAATCAGAAACCCCTATGAGTGAATTCTGTAATCAACAAATACTAACCTGCTCTGATACCACTTGTTAGTGTTTAGAGCGCTGGTACCACTTGTTAGTGAATACACATAGCTTTGATACCACTTGTTAGAATCTTAGAGTACAATTGATTACTTTTGTATAAGCAACTAAATACAAAATTGAACCAGAAGTAATAAGTAACTAGAAATTAGAAATAGCAAAGAATAAGAGATACGAGAAACAATAAATCTTGTATTAAACTCTTCCAAAAGGAAATACAATGAAGAAATCTCTTTCTCCTCAGACCTCTTGGGTGTACAGTAATTCTCCCTCAAGATTTCTCTCTCTCTCTCTCTCTCAATCAATTACAACCAACTCAAACACTGAGTTGTTATTCCCTTTTCTTGACAATCAACTCAATTATTGTTGTACATGCTATGAGGATCTAACCCTATTATATAGTATTCTACAACACTAGGGTTTATGATCCATGCATTCTCCACCATTTGATCCACCTCTTAATTAAAGGCTCAAATTTGTTTGCTAAAAATAGAACTGACTAAAATTAGAAAAATTGGAAATGCACATCTAAAAATAGTAATCTAAAATTAGCACAGAAGTCAGTGTCGATCTACAGATGATCGATGCCAGCCGATCCCTAACCGATATCGATTACTGTGTAGCTGAAGATAACTGATGTCAGTCGACCCCTAATCAATGTCAGTTGGTTCTGACCGATGTCAGTTACTGAGTACGCCCAACAACCTCCACATTTGCTCATTAGTGAAGCTTTTAGCTCCACAACTCAACAACAATAACTCTAGAAAAATATATATATTATATATGAAACATAAATTTATATATGTATATATAATAAAAAAATAAAAAATATAATACAAACTAAAATATAAAATAAAATATAATATAAAATTAAATTGATTTAGGACGATAACAGATCAAACACTTATTGTAGAAGACAGAGGAAAGAGATGAGCCCTGACGCGTGGGCAAAGATGCGGCAAGTGTCCACCACATCAATTTTTATTAACTTACTTTTGCGTCATCCCTTTGAATTATATTTTACACTATGATGAAGTTTTAGAGAAAAGGCGGTTGATTAGTGATTGGTGCCAGTGGTAAGGAAGGTTGGTAGGTTTAATTCTTAAACATTAGGTGGTGCCCACATTGTACACTTAAAAGGAGAATTTATTCTTAAATCAAAATTAAATACTTACCCAAAAGAATATCAATAATTAAATATACATTCATGAAATACATATATTGAATTTTATAAAAAAAATACCAAAAATGTAGAAAAAAAGAAGGTGAATCATACATCTTTTTATCAAGAATCGTAATATCCACACAAAAATGTGTTGAACTATGAAATATTCATAACACACCTATTGAGTTGCCTACCCTAAGACGTATTGAAATCTATGGTGGACAACAAGTGTCCGGAATGGCCTTCCTTCTGTAGAGACCCCCAAGGATCGTGATGCTCTACGTTGCAAGGACAAATCAAATGTAGAGTTGACACATGTCTTCCAATCAATGGTATATTGGGCCCACAGGGGAGTGATCAATTAATCCTAAAGTGTATAAGACTTGAAGGCTATAGATGTTGCCACAAGGTCACATCCCTAACATTCAAATCCGAGAGGAAGCATTAGATATTCGAATCAAGAAGAAGGCCTATATTCAACATGATCATGTGATGTTTTAAGATGTATAGAAGGATATAAGCACGTCACGATGCTACCAAGTGGAAACATCTCAGGTTCTTGTCTAGGATGTTTTCAAGGCTCACCTTTGTGGAGATCTCTTAGAGCCCT
This sequence comes from Torreya grandis, assembly GCA_037957365.1. Lineage (NCBI taxonomy): Eukaryota > Viridiplantae > Streptophyta > Pinopsida > Cupressales > Taxaceae > Torreya > Torreya grandis. The sequence goes on along the minus strand of JARHVA010000558.1, from coordinate 4,773,479 downwards.
CCATGCTACATCAAAGTCTTTCCCATCTAGTTATGTGTGTCTTTGCAAATCTATCTATTACGATAGGTATAAAATGCAGGCCTTCGACAAATAATTCCTCTCTCATAAGTGGTAAAGGTAGGGCCTCCAGAACTCTTTCCTCTACCATAGGTGGCAAAGGCAGCTCCCTCTTTGTTTCTATAAATTGTGTGTCATGTCTATAACTTCCTTGCATGTTTAGCTCTTTGGGCATGGAAGATCTACATTGTCTACTTCCTCATATGTTATGCTCATGGGGTATGAACTCATGAAGAGAACTAGAAGATAAATATAATTCCTTCCTGCATCTTATTCTAGGACAATAATCTTGCAACCTTGGGACTTTGAGATATAACATTGATAAACACATTTCGTTAAAAAGCCTAGTTAGTAAAACCATTCGGTGCATATTCTGAGAACATAGCATTCAATTTATTCTCTTTCACTTAGTCATGGATTGAATAATATATTTTTTATTATATCACCTAAAACCCTGAAAGTGAGAGAGTAACCCAAATTGATGAGTGCCAACTACAAAGATGGCCACGACTCCATGATGGGAAAGCTACAACAACAAGATAAGGAAATATACAATTATCAACATGCCTATTGTGAGATTTTCCTTCTTTGTTTCATATAATTTCCTATTTTAATGTTTAATACACTAGACTTTCTCAATGCAAAAAAATTATGGATGTGGACAATGATGGACTGAAATCCATGTTATCATCTAGAGAGAGTTGAAATGATTTGAGTAGCAGCCATGAAAATTACATGAGAACCATGTCTTCAAGGGACCATTATATGGATGTTGATAGGGAAGGGGTGATGAGATTGAAAGTTCTCCCATGAGTAAGGGGAGTAGAAGAGAGTTTAATGAACCTTAGAAATTGTTGTCTTTGTGGAGTGCTTGAAATCCATTAGTTTTATTTGATTTGTATTCTCAACCTTTAAATATGATTCAGTGTTAGTCTTTTTCACAAAGCGACAAGTCATCTCATTAAAATATATCTTACTAAACAATTCTTTCTAACATTACTTGAACCTCTGAACCAACTGTTAATTTAAAATATTATTATAAAAATATGTTAACTCAATATTTAAAGAGAAATCTTAGCTGAAATGTTAATACTAAAGGTATTTTATCTTGACTATTTTTGTCATTAGATATTAAATACAACCTTAACTATTATGTATAAATCATCCTTACATAACATTATATGGTAATTAGCTCGATATGGGATTTGGCCTTATCTATAAAATTTTAGTTTTATTATGATTTTTTGAATTATCATTCTTAATTTTTTGATTTTTTTAAAAGACTTTAATACTGACTCAATCATGTTAATAAATTTTCCAAAGTCCATGGTCTATGGCAATGCCTTCATATTGGGAAAGAAAAGAATCGAATGACCTTTTTTATCGACATGATTTCTGAATTCATCATTCCTACTTTAAAGAAGAAAGTTATTATACAGTAACAACTTAATATCATTGTTAAGGAATCTTGTACAAGCTTATTAGGGAAAAAAAAAAAGGAAAAATGATTTTCCTTCTGAAAAAAAAAAACCGACACCTATGTGAGTAAATTATTTTTAAATATTAATAAATTTATATTAAGTCACATCTCAGAATGATTGCAAATCTCTCTCCAAATTTGAAGGTAGATTGCCGCCTCATCATATTTCCCAATTTGCCCGGCCTTAATTCTCATTATATTGCATTTGGTTGCGGTATGATATAACAAAGAATCCTCAGTTATGTTCTACTTTCCCTTTTAAATTTAGGTCTCTATTGCTTTGAATGTTTGCTTCTATAATGAAAATGGCAGTCTGTTGAGAAATCCTTAATTTAAATTTCAATAAATGAATGGTCTGGGCTAAAGTATTTTGGCTGCATGGAAATGGCATTGTTTGGATAGCAGTCTACGCGCTTTTCTTTATTTAAAAGATGTTTGTTTTCTATTAAATATGCCATGCGTAATTTGTTAGTTTAATCATCCCATATTATCTTCATTTATGTCGACATGCTCTCTTTTTGTAGGCTAAATAGTGTTTATCTTTCTACAGCTTAGTATTTTTTTTTTGTAGGCTAAGAAAAGGTACTAAATTTTTTTCTCTCTCCTTTGACGACGTCTAAATTATTTGTTGCACTTTAAAATCCCTTAAAGAAGTCGACTTCGTTTGGAACTCCCATGTTTCCTCTTGCATGCTTTCTTATCTTACAAATGCATACATTCAAGGGGTAGTTTGGACTATTAAACCAAAGAGTTTTACCTGAAAAATATACCAGGTTAACCCTAAAGCAAGCTTTTGAATTGTGTCTTTTTTGCTGAAACTTATTGAAAATGAAAAATTAATTTAGTGGTGCGATACAAACTTATCTCACATATATATTTCTATATAAGGTTGGGTGAGGGTGTCCTAATGGACCAGGGGTTTTAGGTAATGAACAAATTTTATTAGTCCACTCTCAAATTGAATATTCTCTTAGACAAATTTGATTTAAGTGGAGAAAATATTGTTTGAGGTAAGTTATGCAATTCGTGAGGATTTTGAATAGTTTGGATTTATCTTAATGTGTTGTTTGGAGTAGGTTTAGATGCTTTTGAAAGTTATGCTAGATGTTTTTGAAAGTTATGGTGGTAAATGATATTTCTAAGAATTAAAGGATTGGTGTATTTTATGATAAGTTAGACAATAAAAAATATTCTATACAAATTCTCAACTAATAAAGAGATTTGTTGTTATGATTTTGGAAGATTAGAAGATGGACATGGGCCATATTGGAATGGTCTTTGATTTCAATGATGATTCTTTAGTTATGAGTGGTAGGAAGAAGAAAAGTGTTACGTTGAACTACTAAACAAAGATAAATATTAAAAATAACATTCATAGTTTAAGTTGTATAATTAAAAATCTAATTTAATTTAAAATAATTTATTATATACTTTTTCATTAATGTCAAAATATATAATATCAAGTAATTAGTTTTTATTCTATTGATAATGTGTTTTTCAAATATTTTTCTTTTCTTTTTCTTATAAAAATATTGAAACTCTATATTTCGAGAGAAATATTGGGCAAAGATTATTCAAGAAGGTAAAAATCATCATAATTCAATACATTTCCAAGATAGCGTATTTAATTTTCATTTTTTTATCCATTGTTTGTTGCTGTCTGACTTTCAAAACAAAGTCTAATGTTTTATATATCAGTAGTTAAGTTATCAAGACTAAGGTGTGGTTTTGAAAACATAGATTAACTCATCAAAGTAACTGTGACCTTCATCTCATTTACATAAACCTCCTTTTCTTGAACAGAGAAGTACATTTTTAATGTATCTTTTAAAGCAAAAATGGATGTATTAAAAGTGGATATTCTTATAGCACATCTACTTATATATAATTAAGTGAGACGCTGCAATCTAACCTGTAACTATAATACAAAAATAAACATATTTTATTAATTATATTCAAATAAACTACTACGTAATGTATAAATTGAAGGTTACATAAGTGTTGTAGTGATTCTGGGAGGGTTACATAAATGTCGTGGGGATTGAGAGCTCGTTTGAGACAGAAACAGTATGGAGGTGTTTGGTGAATTAAGGAGGTTAACCAAAAAGAGTAGAAAAGAAATTTGAATACTTTGGAGATGTATGGTAATAAACGATCGGGAATGCTGCACCTTATTACATTTCCATGCATAATATCTTTTTGAAGATAAAAGTGGAAGAAGTGCTTTTTCTATTTATTTTTAAAAAAATTGAATGTGCTAAAAGAATGTAGTACATCTAATTTTTTTATAAATACATAGAAAATACATAAATTTTTTCTTAGTGTATTTGACTATCGCAATAAAACTAGTGGTTAACATAAAATTGTATTATTTAACCGTCAAGGTGATTTTCTCTATAGCTTAAGCAATGTATTGAGAGCAATTTTGACATAGAAAGCATGTCATGCCAAGAAGGCGGACCCAAATATAAACAATATTAATGGGTTTGACGAGTTAAATTGAGAGAAGGAGAAAAAAAACATTTTAATGTTTTTGCACATGTATGATCATCAACAGATAAGAATATTTGACCCGTCATGCCCGACCCCCCACCCAAAAAAAATAGTGTTTATCTAACTTGTTGATTTTTTGTCAAACCTATGACTACATATAAGCGACATGGACACCGGTCCAAACTTGGTTATATGAGATTGCTATTCATATTCGACTAAATTAAATGGTGAAATTAGTTTTCGAAAAGAATTCATTTTCAACAATTTATGAAATTTACATTAGAAAGGTGAAAGTGATTGTTAAGGAAAATCATCACTTCATCAAGTGTCATCTGAAATAATTTATGAAGATCATCAAAAAGATTATAATTTAAGTGGGGCTTTGTTGGCAAAAAAAAAAATTATGTCATTTGGGAATCTTTTAGTTTTATGAATTGTTTGATAAGAAATAACATAAAATTGTCAACAAATAAATAAATCACATTCAGATGATTATTTCTCTTTGTGTTTGAAAGGGGAATCATTCATAATCAGTTTATGAGTTTTATTGTACTTTTAATTAGAAATAATAAAAAAGAAACAAAATCGAGAAATAGTAAAAAGTGAAAAATGAGATAATAAAAGAAGAGAATGGAGGTGAAGGTGAAAAACACACCGTATAACAAATTCATAAAACTTTTGAAATAATTTGAATTTAAATCAAGCAGCTAAAAATTCTTCCACTTACATGAAAATAAAATTAAAAAAAATAGATGCATGAGAATAAAATGAATTCTATAAAAACACAAAGTCTCTTCAAAATTCAAATTGAGTATATTTAATACAACACCTACATGTAAATTTTCAACACAAAATTTAGAAATACCATTCATTACACACAAAATCAATTAACCTTTTTTATTGAGAGAGAATTTGTGAACTATCATTGATACTTTAAGAAGAAAACTAGTATACAATCGCAACTTAATATCATTATTGAGGAATCTTGTGCGATCTTATTAGCTATGTTCTCTTCCTTATCTATTTCCCACATTCAATGAGACCCCAAAAAAATAAAAAATATAAAAATAAATTAATATTTAAAATTCTCCGAAGGGAAACAAATTGTTTTTATTTCTATCCAACCGTTACGTGGAGAAATTATTTTTAAATATTAATAAATTCAAATTAAGTCACAGCAGAAGTTGATTGCAAATCTCTCTCCAATTTTGAAGGTGGAATTCCGGCTTCTCATATTTCCCAATTTGACAGGCCATAATTCTCAATCTTTTCCATTTGGGTGCGGTATGATGCATTTTACGGTAGCCTTGAGGTGGAAAGTTTTTACTTTTAGATGATATAAAGAGACCATATCTGCCATGCATTGGCTATTTTGACGCGTAGTGGAAGCGACGATGGAAAATGCTCAGTTATGTTTTACTTTCTGTATTGATTTTAGGTCTCTATTGTTTTGAATGTTTGCTTCTAGGATGAAAATGGTAGTCTGCTAGGAAATTGTTTATTTAAATTTCATTAAATCAATGGTCTGGGCTAAGTGTTTTGGCTGCTTCGTTGAATAAGTGGAAATGGGTTTGTTTGGATAGCAGTCTACGCGCTTTTGTTTACTTGAAAGCTGTTTGTTTTCTATTAAGTATGCCACGCATTTGTTAGTTTAATCATCCAAATTTATTTTCAATTATGCTGACATGTTCTCTTTTTCTAGGCTAAATAGGTTTATCTTGGTGACAAAATTCTGCAGCTCTTAATAATTATTTGGTTTATGGCTAATAAAAGGTTTTCATTTCTTTCTCTCTCCTTTTGAAGAGGTCTAAATTATTTAGGGGTATATTTTTCTTCAGGCCAACACTCCATAAATGAAGGATTTTACCAGCACACGAACATCGAAACCCAAAATAATAGTGGGAGAGAGCTAAGAGACTGCCGCCGTAATCCACACCTTCAATATGGCCATGCAAATATTATTGGAGGATGTAGAATCCATCAGATTTCAATATATTTACAAGACGTTATATTTTATTATATAAAAAATCTAAAAAATATTATATCTCAATATATTTCAGAAAACCTGCATAATTTTCATTTTTGATTCATGATGTGCTGACTTTCAATCACATATTTAGTGTTGTCTTGGTTATGTGAGTTGTGCCTTTGAAAACTAAAATCATATGTAGTTGTCTTCATTAAGTGAGATGTGCTTTAAAAAATGAGATTAACTTGAGTGATATTGCCTAATGGGAACTCCCTCCATATAACAAACAAACTATGGCTTTCACCATTGTAGTTGAAGTAAGTGGGAAACTGCCTCTACAATAACGTACAAATTACAAAAGCAGAATTTCTTAATTTTTTCAATACCTAAATATACTCCCCTATTTTTCCAGCTCGTATATTTCTTCAATTCCGTTTCAACAAAACATAAATATTTTTTTAATTCTAAGTTGTCACCTGGTAAAATATGTATATATAGCCACCCGACTTTTTGTACTACATTATATTCGAAAACTAAGAACCTGGCTAAAAGTGCTTAACCACTCTAACAGACCACAAATATTTGAATCACCCTCAATGCATTGTTGTAGTTATTCTCAAAGCAATGTTGTAATATTCCTTTTCTTTGTGCGCATCATATGATTGTCCTCTCTCTTCCCAGAATTCATCTAAATTCCATGAACCTTGTCTTCTTGAAGAAATTAGTACATTATTAATGTTTTTTTAAAAGCAGAAACGGATGTATTAAAAGAGAATATTCTTTTAGCACATCGATTTATGATGTAACGGAGAAACTACAACATGATCATAATTATAACATACAGATTAACATATATTATTAATTATGGTGAAATAAATCACTAATTTGTATACTGGGTTTACATAACTGTCTTGATCTTTCTGCGTATAGCCTAAGCAATGGATTGAAGGAAAATTTGACATACAAAGCCTGCCATGCTGGGAAGATGGGTGTACAGAGAAACAATACGGAGGTGTTCGGTGAATTAAGGAGACAACACATTTTAATACTTTGGTCATCAATGATTACATCATTACATCTCCATGCATCGTGTCTTCTTGAAGGAATGCATTTTGTGTGTATTTTTAACAAAAGTGAATGTGCTAAAAAAAAATGTAGTACATCTAGTTTTTTTATAAATAAATAGAAAATGCATGACTTCTTTCTTAGCGTATTTGACTATCGTGAAAAAACCAATGGTTAACATAAAATTGTGTCATGTAACCGTTTTGGTGTTTTCCCCTATATAGCTTAAGCAATGGATTGAGAGTACTTTTGACATACAAAGCATGTCATGCCAATAAGATACACATAAATATAAACAAGAATGTAGTGGAAAAAAAAAGAGATTTTTATTTTATTTTTTAAATGTTTTGGATATGTACGACCATCAACAGACAAGAATGGTGTACCGTGTTAAATCTCAGTGATTATAATTCTTTCTTTTATATATATATAACTTGTTGATCGGTTGGTCAAATCGGTGATTGCATATAAAAGACATGTACCCATCCAAATTTGGTTATATGAGGTTGTTATTCATATTCGGCTAAATTAAATGGTGAAGGTGAAAAACTCATGACATAATAAATTCATAGAATTGTCGGAATAACTCAATTTTAAATGAAGTGGTTAATTTGTTCCCTCTTATATGAAAATGGAATCAGAAGAAACAAATGCATGGGAACAAAATGAATTGCATAAAATCACAAAATCCTCTAAAAATTTGAATCGGATACTTTTGATACAAAGTTCATAAATAAATTCTCAACACAAAGTTTAGAAATATCATGTGTTACACACAACTAATTAAAATGCATAATTTTAGTGACTTATCTATGTATAAAAGAAAAATACAAATACATTAAAAATATGGAAAAGTACATTCAATATAAAATATTAAAGCAAACCCTTCCCAAGAGCTGGAATAATAACTCGCTTTATAATGGTCATCTCACCAATTTATAACACATATGAGGATGGAAACATTTTTATTTTTATTTTTATTTTTTAACCACTCTTTCCAATATTCCTAATCTATTTTTAAATTTGAACACCTATTCATATTCCCATACTAAAATATGAGAAGTGAACACATACTAGCATTTGAAACCAAGTCCTACAAAGGGGCATTTAATTAAAAATGAAAAGTGAAACTTTTTATAAAAGTCTCCGAGGATCAAATATTTGACATCATTTGATTTTCCATTGAAACACTTTTTCATTATTTTCAGTGGGAGCAAAAATAGAGTGCATATGTGAAATATACGAAAAATTGAAATCATGAGGAATTGTTAGAACAAAAAATCCTTCTATGATTTCATAATAAAATATTCCTCTAAGGATATTAGATTTCACATCACTGAAATACTCACTTCGATATCTTTCCCATGATTCAAACAAGATACAAATAATGTTAGAATGTGAAAGATATAGCAAAAACAAGAATTTATAAATTTTCCTTCAAAATATGGTACATTTTTAAGCCTTCCATACAAAGCTTACCTAGTGCTCCCACAAGGTCAATCCATTTTTATTGTGCAGTTTGAATTAGTATTTCAATGTTCTTCATTTAGGAAAAGACATTGACTTGTTGATCTTGTAGCTTCCATTCATCAATGATATGAATATGTAGATACATAAAGAAATTACATCAATGTTAAGAACATACTAAGATGTTATGCTCATAACCAATAGAGAAATGGTAAGACAATACAAAACATGGAAGCAATTAAAAAAAATATGGTAATCTCAATAGAGAAAGTGAATATTGACAATGTGTTTATGATAATATATATTTGAAAATATAATATAATCACATGTAGTAATAATAATATATATTATAATACTATACATAGTAATATAATAATATTATAGATATAACCCACAAAATATAATAGCACAATATTATTGGAAAAAACTAAAGTTATTAAATTATATTAATTTAATAATATAGTATATTAATAATATACAATTATTAAGTATTGTAATTATATTTTTATATATATAAAATTAATTTTTATTAAAATAAATATAATTATGGAAATTATTATATTGTAATATGTAATATAACAATATATCATTGCATTATATATTACTATGTATTTATAATCACAATATGTATATGATTCTACCGTTTAAAAAATGAGCTATTGTAGGTATAAATATATATTGAAAAAATCGTACAACTAGTATTGGGTGATATGTTGGTACTATAACATGGATGTCATCTTGCATGCCACACACTCCTAGCCAAAGGAAAAGAAGCATTGTGAACATTTATGAAAGATGCAAGCCTGTTACTGTGGCCAATGATGGGAACATTTATCAGCGTATTGTTCGTAAGAAATGTGAATTAGTGTATTGAGAGGAGAGGCTAATTTTACTCTATGATATTGGGTGTCATATGTATTATTTCAGCCAGATTCTGGTCACGATTCTTGAATGGAAATCGTTCTGCCCAGCTTGCTCTAGCAATGATGGCATTAGAGGCATACAATTATATGTTTTTTAATTTAAAAATTTTAGTTGTGGTTTGATTTAATATTCTGTCTGTTTTGAAAACATCGAATGGCTTAACTAAATGAATCGTTTAAATATGTTCACAGAGAAATAAATCTATACTCCCGGAAATGACGAAAGGATAAAATTTAGGAATGTTCAGAATACCGAAAGTAGGGAAGCAAAACTCAATCAACTAGTAGAATGGATTGAATGGCTTCTCAACCATGCACTAATATATTTGTTTCAAATTTCAAATAAAAAACAAACATACGTATTCAGAAATATTGCCAAAATATCTAAGTTTTATTTAGTGGTTCTTTGAGGCGTGTATATTAATCTTTGACATATATATATATATATATATATATATATATATATATATATATATATTTCAGGAATTCATTCAGGTTTCAGGATTACGTGACACAGGATGGACAGTACTTGTTAACAAAATTATACCTAAACATACAAGGGATTTTGGACTCTTACCAGGTGCATTGATTTTGTCGGCGATGGGTCTTTTGTTACCGTATAGAAAAATTACACTCAACCTAGAATACTTCATCTGGTGGACAAGACTGCATTCGAGAATCATAGAGGGGACCCCGAAGAAGGGTTTAGTAGTGAGGCCACCAAAATTAGCGATGAGCATCCTATGTTTCCTTTTTGTAACATATTTATGCATATACAATACCATGATTCTCAAACTACTATTTATTTATTTATTCAATAAACTAAGTTCATTGTTTATTTTATCCTGCAACTATGCTAAGCATTCAAAATTATTCAAAATATTTGATTTCATTAATCAAAATTGATTGCACAAAGAATAACGGAAATACCTGGATGTCCATGCAGTTAGCAGTGGTGTAGGCGATCTAGGCAGTAGTAATGATAATATACATAGAGGTAACTTCACATGCGAAAGGCAACGCATTGCATTAGCGGAGTGGAGGTGGACATAAAAGCAACATACAAGTGGCGTCACACATTATCATGACAACTGGCATGACACATTATCATGACAGCTGGCACGGCAGATTAATATGCAGTGGAAATAGTCTTTTATTACTGCTGCCAGGCATATGTAGTGTCCAAGAATCACCAATCTCTACCATTGACACTTGGAAATTGATTTTGTGGTTGTTGATAAAATCCAAATAAGGCTTATTGTGTATTTTTAAGCCGTAATAGGTGACCTAAATGTAAGTAGCATTACACAAAATTTGAGAGTTGTATGCAACCAAACACTCTAATGACATCAATTGAAAAAATTAAAATCAATTAAAATATTTTAATTGAGTGTAGGCTAAAAACATTAATCACTATTTAATGTCAATATATAAAATAATAAATTATTCAAACCCTTGGTTAAAATATATTAAAATTATTAATATTTTGAGAAAAATTAAATTTTCATTAGATAACATATATTTCAATACAAATTAATTATCTATAACAAAAATGATAGTATTATATACTTACGATAGGTACTAATATGTTTATATTTCGATAAATGCATAAAGTTGAGAGAAAAAAGGGGCCTACCCACGGACATGTTTTTCCCCTAAAAAATAAGAAATCTTAACTTCTATAAATAATTTGGGATGACTACACTCAAAATTAAAGGATGGTGCAAGAACATAAATTGTAGTATTTTGAGTCTAGTTCACAAAATATATATATATTTTTTTAAATGGTTACGTATAATTAGGTAAATCATATAAAATTTGGATACAAAATCATTTTTTTAGGAAAATAAAGTAGATAGCCAATCGTGCAATCTCTCATTTTTTGAGTATTGTTTAAAATAAATTGATGAAACTTTAGATAAAATTATCTAGTTGGTAACTTATATTATTTTATAATTTTTTGATGAATAATTTTTTAAATAATTTTAATAGTAAATAGATCCTAAAAAATAAATAATGAACTGTGTAGCCCCCTAACTATCTAAAAAAATGAAACTAGTTTTTTTTTAAATGCACGTAGAAATAGACCTAGTTTATAGCCTTGTTTTATTTTGATTTGGTTCAATGAAATAAATGATATTAAATCATATATAGGTATTTATATTTGAGTCATGTAGTATCCTAAAAAAATATTGTTAGAAATCAACATAGATCCAAGCCTTAAAATAGTCTAAAAATTATATATTTAGAAAAAGGAGAGCATGTTAGTCATTGTGATAATAATTTTATGAATTTTCTCATTGAAATTCATAGTGTATTTAGTGATGGAAGTTCTTTTTTTTTGTTTTCAATCAAAACTCTTAGATTGGATAGTCTATTGATAGGTCTAAGCTTTTGTCTCGAGAATCCAACCCATTTATGAGCCAAAAGGCTTGGTTTTGAATTCAAATGAAATGTATCACATACATGATTGAATGAGTGCATGTTATAACATGTACATGATATAAAGCATATGATTTTTAGTGTGTATGTGTTCATTTAACATTTTAATAAAAAATAAAAAAAATCTATTGGAAGGGTTGTGTATTTTTCTTCATGCAATGTGAAATTAATGCATATGAACTATAATGCATATGCCTTCCTTTCACATTGGAAAAAAAAACATAAAAGATATATTGGAAGGGGTATATGGTTTAATTGGAAAAGGTATATGGTTTAATTGGAAGGGGTAAATGGTTTACTAAAATAAATGTTATGTATAAGTTTATACTTTAAAATTATTTTAGTAAATAACTAAATTAGGGTCCCTTTACATTTGATAGAGTTGGTATTATATCTACACACCTTATGATGTGGGAGATAAATTTTTAAAATATAAAGTAGTTAGTATTTAGGAATTTTTGGGCTCTTATTATTAAACATAAGGATTGCAGGGCATAATTTTTGTAATTGATGTCTATTTTTCGTAATCATACATTATTTAAATTTTAAGAACCAATCATTTTGAGTTCCATCCAAAGTGGTATGATTTGGATAACATAGGCCACATTGATGATTTGAGCATATTAAACAACCACTCTATGTTAATTTCACTTGTTCATCATCCCTAATCACTTTATCCTCATCACTTATCATACCTAATCATTATTTCATTGTCTTTCATCATCCATAACCAGTTTTGCCTCATCCTTTATCATCCTTAACCACTCCTTATTTGTCCCGCATCAGCCTTAATCAATCCCTCCTTGACCCTCTCTATTCTTCATTATCTTTAATTAGTCCTTAATCACTCCTTGATTGAACCTTACCACCCCTTATCATCCCTAATCACTAATTCATCACCCCTCCCTCATCCTTAATCAATTTATGTTCATCCATAAAAATATTTAATCACTCTCTCTCTTCATCCCTCATTGTCATAAATTACTCATTCATTGACCCTCACCATCCCTCATCATCCCTAATCAATCCCTCATAAGTGACGGGTTATAAAATGCAACTTTTTTATAGTGAAGAAATAAATGCTTGTCCTCCAACTAATATTTATATCTTTAGGACCTATAGGTGAAAATACATCACTTTGATCATGTCTAGATAAGAAAATTACACATTATTCCATGACCATGATGTCTAAATCCACTTAGATGAATGTTTTCACTATTATTTATGAGTGTAAAAACACTAACAACAAATGTTGTCAAAGTTGATGCTACAATTGTAGAACTCCACCTCCAGTGCTTCTTGGCATGAAACTAGCACTACCAACATATCCAAGGTGGTGGCTAATTTCTAGTATAATATTTTTGGATGTGATCATATCTAACTGAGAGACCCACCACCCATTCTAGCCTCAAGAATGCCTTTTTAAAAATAATAAAAATATAGGTTTTTAGCTTAACATTATGCATGTATAAAATGGAAATTGTAAAGCATTGCCACAAAATATAAGAACCCTAACATCTATGTATAAGCTCTATAATATCCTAGAACAAATCAATGGAACCTTCAATACCAATTTATGGCACAAGCTATAGTGGTGGGTCTTGAAATGTAACCTTTTTATTATGAAGAGACAAGTTCTTATCCTCCAACTAACATTTATGCATTTGGGATAGTTAGGAAACTCATTGATTTGATCACATCTAGATAGGAAAATTACACATGTTCCCATGACATCGACATATAAATCCACCCAAATGTATGTTTTCATTATTGTTCAGGAGTGTGGAAACACTGACAATAATTATTTTCAAAATTGAAGACAATAGTTATTTTTAAAATTGAAGTGATGGTTGGAGAACTCTACTTTCAGCACTTCATGGATCGAAATTGACACTATTAACTTGTCTAAGGTGGTAGACAATGTTTAGGACTAATTTTTTCACCTCTGATCATGCATGTTTGAGAGACACACCACCCATTTTATCCTCAATAATGCCCTTTGTATAATAATTGAGTAATTATATTAGGATTCTCTTAGTTTCAGGAATAAGAAATTATTTACTAACAGTGCCAATCATGTGAATTTGGAAGATTTTTTGGCACCATTTACCTATAAATAAAATTTATAGTAATTAATTAAAAATAAATTTATATTTAATACCTATAAAATAATTTAAAAAAAAAAATTAAATACATCTACATTTGAAAAGTTAACATACCTTAGAATTTCAATCTAGTGAACCCTTAAGATCTGTTCTAATATTATTAGTATCAATTATAGTTTCATGGTCTAACTCATGAAATTTCCATAGATTTATGTTTAATAATCTAACATGATATTTGAAAATTTTAATATTTTTTAAGAACAAAATTTAAATAGTGTAGTACCTTCTTGTGCATGTCAAAGTCTTCAAGAAACCATACATTTGATTTTTTTATAGGATATATTAAAAGCCAAGTTATGATGACAACCACAAACCTAGTGGGACATTCAATGTTTTCTCCATCTATGATTAAGGAAGTCTATTTTTTATTTTATTCTACACATCAATGTAATTATTAATCTATTCTCTCTTCATTATTCTTGTCAGTAATAACTAAAAAACCTTGTCATGTATTGAATCATAAAAAATAAAATTTTAATGATGTTGTCAAGATAGATAATGAGAGTAAATAGTACATACTTAGTAATATTATACATGGTCATAATAGATTAGATATGTTTTCAAAGTCATATGACAACATCATATCTATAATTTGTAATGTTGGTATATCCTGATATGTGTCAATTGGAATTATAAGGTTGTAGCTCCATTCATCCACCCACTCCTTTGAATTGCATTCATTCCAAATAGATGTTGGGGATCAATCAACAATATGATTACAATATGAAAGCAATAAACACAGAATTAAATTAGATAGATAAGTAACTAGAATCAGAATTAATAAGAAACAAGAGATACAAGAAACCACCCTGAAAACTTGTATTCAACTCTTTATAGAAGGAATTACAATTGAAGAAACTTCTTTCTTCCACACCTCTCTAGATGTACATATCTCTTCTTAGATATCTTTCCCTCAAGAGTCCTCTCCCTCAATTACAATCAACTCCACAATCTGGATTGATTCACATATACAATCTATATTCTACTTCTATAGTATTGTCCTCTTGTCTAATGAACTATGAAGATCTATCTCTATTATATAACTATAGAGATTCATGAGCATGCACTTACAACCAATAGATGCACCTCCTAAACAAGGGCTCTAATTATAGTTCTACTCAAAATAGAAATGCGAACTTAACAACCAACAATTTGATCCTTAACATGAAAACAATCTGTTGACGCACGGAAATAAATTTTGTACACATAGGTGATCGACGTTGGTCCCAGTAAGTCCACCTATGACCGATGTTAGCCGACCTGCTACTGACGTCGGTAGCTTCTGGTCTGCGCCAGACCATTGATGGTGACTGTGGTTCTAGTAAGTTGTGAACTTGCTCATGGGTGAAGCTTTTAGCTCCATACCCTAACAATATTCCACTTGGAAATAAACAGCTACACCAGTACCTATACAGCAACATCTTCTAGCTCCTCCATCTTTAACTCAATCATGAAGACCAACGAAAGTTGAATGAAGATTCAACTTCTCCTTTGTAACTGGCTTGGTTAACATATCCACAGGATTCTTATCTGTATGGATCTTCTCCAGCTTCAACTCACCATCCTCCAATACCTGTCTAATGAAGCGGTATCTAAGCTATATATGCTTTGTTCTTGAATGAAAGGCTGAATTCTTAGCCAAATGAATTGCACTCTGACTATCACTGTATAGTCTGCAACTCTCTTTCTCCTTTCCAAGCTCTTCCATGAATTGTGTCATCCATATCATCTCTTTGCTAGCCTCTGTGACTGTAATATACTCTGCTTCTATATTTGACAAGGCAACAACCTTCTGCAACTTTGATATCTAGCTAACTGGCGTTCCACCTACAGTGAAAACATATTCTGTGGTGCTTCTCCTGCCATCCAAATCACCTGCCATATCTGAATCTACATAACCATGTAGAGAAGTATTTGAACCACCATAGCACAAATGCCTACTACTGGTTCTTTTTAGATATCTAAGGATCCACTGAACTGCTTTCCAGTGTTCCTTTCCTGGATTGGCCATATACTTACTTACAACTCCCACTGCTTGGGCAATATCAGGCCTAGTACAAACCATTGCATACATTAAACTTCTTACTGCAGAAGCATATGGAAATTTCCTCATGTACTCTACCTCATCATGTGAATTAGGACACTATTCTTTACTTAACTTGAAGTGTCTAGCCATAGGTGTGCTTACCGATTTTGCATCCTACATATTGAACCGTTTCAACACCTTGTCCACATAATCTTCATGAGACAAAATCAACCTATGATTTTTCCTGTCTCTCTTAATGTTCATGCCAAAGATTTTCTTTTCTGCTTCCAAATCCTTCATGGCAAATGTGTGAGCTAATTTCACCTTAAGCTCAGAGATATCCTGCATGTGTGATCCTGCAACCAGTATATCATCTACATACAACAATAGAATAATATATCTACCATTATCCAATCTCTTGAAAAACACACAATGGTCAGATTGACATCTACTGTAGCCATGCTCAGTCATAAACCTGTCAAATCTTAAATACCATTGTCTTGGAGCTTGCTTAAGGCCATACAAGCTTTTCTTCAATCTGCACACTAGTTTCTCCTTACCTTTGACCTCATATCCTTCCGGCTGATCCATATATATTTCTTCATCCAAATCTCCATGAAGAAATGTTGTCTTAACATCAAGCTGCTCAAGGTGCAAATCCTCAATACCAACTAAGGACAATACAGTCCGTATAGAAGTCATTTTAACAACAGGAGAAAAAATCTCACCAAAGTCAATACCTAGTTTTTGTGCAAATCCTTTCACCACTAACCTGGCCTTATATCTCATCTGTTCATTCTCACCTTCTTTCAACCTGTAGATCCATCTATTCTTCAGTGTCCTCTTTCCTGCTGGCAGCTCAACCAAATCCCATGTTTGGTTCTCTCTCAAGGAATCAATTTCCTCATTCATGCCTAGCTCCCACTAACTCTTAGATTCCACCTATATTGCTTCATCAAAACACTCTGGTTCTCCATCATCAGTAAGTAATAAATAGAATAACGAAGGGGAATATTGAATTGGAGGTTTACTTACCCTTTTTGACCTCCTGTTGGGCGACTGAGACTCATCCATAACATATTTTCCACCTAAATTCTCTAACAGTGACCGACCTCGATCACTTCCAGGCCTGTAACTGACTGTCGTCAGTTCTGCCTGATCGACGTCGGTTCCTACCTAGCCGACATCAATTCCTGTACGACTGACATCGGTCCCTATACGACCGATGTCAGTTCCTACCTGACTGACATTGGTCTCTATGTTTTCCTTTCTGTGACTTTTCTTTCTCGCGAGCTCATTTTGGACCTTCACCTTGTCCAATTCTCCATTGCTCTGCTTAGATTGATTCAGCTTCTTTAGCTGATCACTATACATCACTTTCTCATTAAAAAAACATCACGGCTCTGAATTATCTTGTTAGTTCATATATTCTAAAACCTAAATCCAAACTCATCAGAGCCATAGCCAATAAATGTGCACTTCATAGACTTAGCATCCAACTTTTTTCTATTTTCCTTATCAACATGCACAAAGGCTTCACAACCAAAAACTTTGAGAAATGAGAGATCTACTTTTTTACCTGTCCATGCCTCTTCTAGAATTCCACCATCCAGTGTTGTAGAGGGTCCTTTGTTAATCAGGTACACTGCAGTATCCATGACTTCTGCCCAAAACTCTAAGGGCAATCCAGCATGCAATCTCATACACCTTGCATGCTCCATGATTGTTCAGTTCATCCTTTCAGCAACTCCATTTTGCTGAGGTGTTCTTGGAATAGTCCTTTGCCTATGAATCCCATGCATATAACAATACTAGTTGAACTTGTGGCTGAAGAACTCACCACCATTGTCAGATCTCAGGCACTTCAATCTCTTGCCTGTTTCATTCTCAACCATAGCTTTCCAAATCTTAAACGTGTCAAAAACATTAGATTTATTCTTAATACAATATATCCATACCTTTTTAGTAGCATCATTTGTGAAGGAAACCTAGTATTGTGATCCTCCAATAGAAGCAACTTGGGCTGGTCCCCACATGTCTATGTGAACAAGCTGTAATTTGTGCTTCTTATTTGTTGACCCAGTCTTGAGAAAACTCACTCTCTTATATTTTCCAAAAATATAGTCTTCACAAAAATCTAGATCTATGCTTTTCAAATCTGGAAACATACCTTTTGACTTAAGAATTGTCATTCCCTTCTCACTCATGTGGCAAAGTCTTTGGTGCCACAACTTTGCATCTACATCTGAAGTAGATAATACAGAAGGAGAATTATCAGTAATACAATTACATAAATAAAGAGTACCTACTCTCTTACCTCTGGCCAATACAAGTGCACCCTTGGTAACCTTCCAAGACTCAGCTGTGAGAGTTATTGTACAACCCTCATCCCCTAGCTTTCCTGTAGAAATCAAATTCCTCTTCAAGATGGGAACATGCATGACGTCTCTCAACACCCATGTGTTGCCATTCTGCATTTTCAGCTGCACTTTAACTTTGCCAATAATTTTACAAGGCTCATCATCCCCTAAGTAAACTATTCCAAAATCTCCATGGACATAGTCACTGAAATATTCTCTATTGGGGGTTGCATGGAAAGATGCACCAAAATCTAAAACCCAAGATTCTATATTAGTATGCAAAGAGAATATAAGAGCATCTCGTGCAAATATACCTGCCACCTTTGCTTCTTCTTTATCATCATGTTGTCTGTCCTCTTTAGGCTTTGACCAGCAATCTTTGCTTATGTGCCCTATCTTTCCATAATTCCAGCATTGTGGCTTCCTGCCATTTTTGGATTTAGATCTACCATTCATCTTGGACTTAGATCTTGATCTCCCTTTCTTGCTCTTCTCTTTTTGTCTTCCCCTGCTCTCAAAACTTAAAGCATTCCCTGATGCCTCTTCTGTGCTTTTCCTGCGAATTTCTTCATTCAAGATTACACTAACCACATCATCTACTTTTAAAATATTTGAAGCAGAAGCAGTATTACTAACTGCCATTACCAAGCTGTGCCAACTTTCAAGTAAAGAACATAAGATTAATAGATCATTAATTTCATCATCAAATACTATTTTGACTGAATTTAATTTATTTACAATTCCATGGAAATCATTTAGATGCTTAGATACAGATCCACCTTCCTGCATCTGCAAATTAAATAACTGCTTAATAAGATATACCTTATTAGAAGCTGAGGGTTTTTCATATAATTTTTTTAAAGTAGTCATTAACTCTACCGTAGACTTTGCCTGTGATAAATTAGATATCACAGTAGATGCTAGACTCAATCTTATTGATCCAAGAGCCTTTCTATCAAGAACTTCTCATTCTTCATCATCCATGTCTTTGGGCTGCTTTGCTGTCCCTCCTAATGGTAAGTATAGATCTTTTTGATATAGATAATCTTCTATCTGCATTCTCCACAATTGATAGTTCTTGCCATTAAACTTCTCCATTCTCAGTTTACTTTCTTCTGCCATTGCTTCTCCCACTCAAATAGAAATTCCTGTGAGTAACCTGTAATCAATACACACTAACCAGATCTGGAACACCTGTTAGTCAGCATGGCTCTAATACCACTTGTTGGGGATCAATCAACAATATGATTACAATATAAAAGTAATAAACACGAAATTAAATCAGATAGATAAGTAACTAGAATCAAAATTAACAAGAAACAAGAGATACAAGAAACCACCCTAAAAACTTGTATTCAACTCTTTACAGAAGGAATTACAATTGAAGAAACTTCTTTCTTTCACACCTCTCTAGATGTACAGATCTCTTCTTATATCTCTTTCCCTCAAGAGTCCTCTCTCTCAATTACAATCAACTCCACAATCTAGATTGATTCACATATACAATCTGTATTCTACTTCTATAGTATTGTCCTCTTGTCCAATGAACTATGAAGATCTATCTCTATTATATAACTATAGAGATTCATGAGCATGCACTTACAACCAATAAATGCACCTCCTAAACAAGGGCTATAATTACAGTTCTACTCAAAATAGAAATGCGGACTTAATAACCAACAGTTTGATCCTTAACATGCAAACAATCTGTTGACGCATGAAAATAGATTCTGCACACACAGGTGACCGATGTCGGTACCTGTCAGTTTACCTATGACCGACTTCGGCCGACCTGCTATCGACGCTGGCAGCTTCTGGTCTGTGCTAGACCGTCGATGGCGACTGTGGTTCCAGTAAGTTGTGAACTTGCTCATGGGTGAAGCTTTTAGCTCCATACCCTAACAATAGAGTCAATGCATCTAGAACAAAAACATGATAAGGGTATCATATGAATAGCCTAATAACTTGCATTTTAGATATGAAATGTGGGGATCTCAATTGATCATATTATAGGCATACAATCCTCATACTTTGTTATGTGTTCTTCCCTCCATCAATAAAAAAGATCTATGAATATAAGAATTTTCTTGAGCACCATAGCCAATTTTGCCATTACAGCATTCAAAAATGGTTGTTGCATTAGTTAAAACAAAACCGTATTAAAACTTCAACACCTCGATTGTAAATTCTCTTTTTACACATGTTACAACACCTACCTGATCCCCCTTTCAATGGTCAGGCTCAATGAAACTCTATATATGTTATATTTCAGTGGTAACTTACATCATGATCGACCAATAAAATATTCATGAATTCTTGAATTGTGATTTGAAATTATATAACCAAATGTAATGTTGATTTTAAAGTAATGTTTCTCTTAGTCAATTGTCTATAAAACTTCTCAAAACAAACTTTCACGTACTCTATCCAATATGATCAATCATCACTGACATAGAAATGGTATTCATTATAATTTTTTGATCTTACTTTGTACTATTAGGTACATGCATGAATACTATAATCATGAATATGTAAACCTACACTAAATTTTAATATTGTGACTGAACTTCAATTTATGGTTTGAATGTGTAATTATGAATAAAGTCAACTACCGAAACTATATAGCCAAGTGGGAATGTTTACATGCTTAGCTTGAAATGTTCATCCAACAATCTAACCCTGTGTGTGCCTCGTGTAATCATAAATAATTCCCTCTTTAAGTTTGACCATACATTATAAGATAAGTATCTATTTCATAACAAACTCACACCTTTTAGATTTTTTGAATTATTTTACACAATAAGTCATTTATTTGTATTCTATCAGACTGACTAATTCTTGTGCAATTTCAATTTTACTCTCCACAAGGATACGATTTTTTAATTTTCGAAATCTAGCACAAAATTTGTAATTTCCATCTGAACATGTTTTGTTATAAAATAATTTTCCATCTGGTCTTTCACAAAAAATGGTTGGAATAAATTACTTGGTTGATTTTATCTAAACTCCTCTACCACACTCATTAAAAATGTTGTTAGTATGCAAAGAACAATGTATAAGGAGAAAAACATCATATTGCATTGAAAATTCAACATGTTTATTACAATAACAAGTGGTACATGTGTGACTTATTTATACATAAAATGCTTTGACCATCTCAAAATATCTTTGAATAATATAGATTTTTGGATATTTTTACAAAAACATAGAGTAAAATTATGTTTCAATCATATCTAAAAAATGTTGTTTATGTGGTTCAAAATTAAAATAACCAACTCTTATTTACACTACATGTCCATTATTAGGTGAAACTCTTGTATTGTCTATCCAAAATTATGTAATTAAATCTTTGAGAGAATCAACTATAGCCTCATCTTTTCTTGAAATTATATTAAATAATGCCCATAACTTAGTGGTATTGGCATCATTAAGTCTTTGACATCTTCCAATTGATTTCATTAATATTTTTCCATTTATGTGTAGTGCTTGTCTAGTTTTTGAAATCAATCATTTTTTCCTTATTTAACTATTTATTGCACAAGTTTTAATTATATGCCAAAGATCATTATAATCTTTGTTTCATTATTTTAGACTTGTAATATAATGTGTCATGTAGATTGTAAATAATTTTTTTGTTTTTATCATCCATGTTAGATGTCTTTAGTCATAAGGTGTATATTATAGGTCTCATTTTAATCAATTTCATGAAAAAAATAAACACTTCACATTTTTTATTATCAAATTGTAATTTATCAAAGAAATTATCCCAAACATTTTTAGCTAGTGTTCATAAATGGTGGCTAGGCATTTTTTTATGCATTGGTTTCAAAATATTTGCATCAACTTCAATTATGTACTTGTATTTTCTATACACAATCCTTGAAAGTGTTGTTAATGTTATAATTTGTTGAGAGGGTATTTCAAAATCCTAATGTTCAATACTAGTTTCTTCATTATTAGTTCCATTGTTTAGTTGTGGGATGACATTTTATTCATTGTTACTTTCATCATTATGTGTTTCTATGAAATTTTGCTCATAAATATGGGAGTAAATCATCATCCATAGGTTCATCATAAACAAAACTAAAAACTTTATACTTTGAATGTGTACTTGAAACATAATTTGGACTTCTATGTAAATATTCATGATCATTATTAAATTCATTATTGTCAATTTCATAATTTTATATGATATTTGGCTCATTAGGTATAGTGTTTGTACCTTGTCTCAAGTGAAATTCTTGTATTCGCACCATTTTTCTCTATCAAATATTCTAATTGGTTTAGTCTTTTATGCTTTAACTTATTCTTATTTAAATGAGCTCCATCACCCATTAATAGACTATATATATATATATATATATATATATATATATATATATAATGGTAGGGACACAAAGAAAAATTTGATTCCTTTTGATGAGCGGAGACCCAAATATTATTTTGATTCCTTTTGTATTCATCATGGAAAACATAGAATGATGTAGATAATGTTCGTGGTATTAAAATTCTTAAAATACCATAAAAAAAAATGTTGGGTAGTGACTTGTTGTTTATTGAGGCAATAATGTGTACACATTATTTAGAGTATGCCTATTGTTATGATACATATGATTATATTACATGATGAGAACCTATGTTGTTGTTGTTATTATTATTATTATTATTATTATTATTATTATTATTATTATTATTATTATTATTATTATTATTATTATTATTATTATTATAGGGTTGATTCACCCATATGTTACATCTTATACAATCGATTGAGTCATAATTTAGGTCCACAAGGCTCAATTTGGCCCAAATCACATCTTTAATTGCACCAATTTACTAATTAGATTAACTCATAATAATTTAGGCCTAAATAATGTATATATTTATGCCATAGTACTAATTCAATTAATTCATAACTAATATAACACCAAATCATGTCATACTCTTGTCTAGTTAGGTTGAAGGGGATCAAATTGGCCCTAATTTCTTTTTCATTTTAATTGGCAGACTTTCTACTTTGTTTTTTTATGAT
>JARHVA010000558.1:4737500-4745000 GCA_037957365.1 Torreya grandis | reverse complement strand
TGCTTTTAATCTGAAATGACAAGAAAAAACAAAATCAAGAATTAGTGAAAGGTAAAAATTGAGATAATAAATAAGAATGGAGGTGAAGTTGAAAAATTCAAGATATGATAAAGTCATAGAATTATTGGAGTAACTCAAATTTAAATGAAGTGGCTAAAAAATATTACTCTTACATGCAAATAGAATTAGAATAAATATATACAAGAGAACAAAATAAATGATATAAATGCACAAAGCCCCCTCAAAACTTGAAGTTGGTACACTTGGTACAAAGCCCATATATAGGTTTACAACACAAATTTTTGAAATGCCATTTCTTACACACAACTAATAAAAGTTCCAAATTTTAATGACTTTTCTATTTTTAAAAAAAATGAAATTACATATTGAATATGAAAAAGTACATGTAATGTAAAATGTTGAAGCCAACCATTCCCAAGAGATGAGATAATAACCCCCTTTACAATGATCATCTCACCAATTTAAAACACATATGAGGATGGAAATGATCTTTCATATTTTTTTAACCACTCTTTCCTATATTCCTAATCCATTTTTATATTTGAAAAGTTATTCATATTCCCATACTAAAATATGAGAAGTGAACACATACTAGCATTTGAAATCGCATCCTACAAAGGGAGATTTAACTAAAATATAAGAAGTGAACCCTTTTAGAAAAGTCTCTAGGGATCAAATGTTTGACATCACTAGATTTCATATTGAAACAAATTTTCAGTGTTTTAAAATGAGTAATAATAGAGTGCAAATGTGAAATATACAAAAAATTGAAGTCATTAGGTATTGTTAGAATGAAAAAAATACTTCTTCGCTTTCATGCTAAAATATTCCTCTAAATATATAACATTTGACATTACTCGAATACTCATTTTTATATCTTTCTAATGATTCATAAAAGATACAAAATAAACTTTAAATGTGAAATATATGACAAAAATAAGAATCTACAAATTTTATTTAAAAATATGGTGCATTTTTAAGCTTTACATGCCTATATTTCCTAGGGATCCCACAAGGTCAATCCATACTACTTACCAAGGTTTATTTATTTTGAATCTTTGGTTCACTTTATAAAAACTCTTTCATTTTTCAAACCCTGAAAATTTTCAAAAAAATTATCCTTGGAATGAGCATAACATATGGGAACCATTTTTTTTTAATATTTTGATAAATTTTAATTTATGATTAAAGGGACAAATACGTCTTGCATGTTTGACACCAAATTTAAGGATCCATATTTGGATTTTCCATAAAATAAATGAATTTTTAGACTTTGAGCTTTCAGAAAAATATAATCATTGGAAAATATTTTTACAACATATTAAATGATAATTAAAATGGTTCTTGGATGTAAATAATATGATAAAATGAAAGAATTTCACCGATCGTGCACTTTAGGTATGAATGGTATTTCATTTTACAGTTGGATTTTACAAAAAAATCAAATAATTTTGGATGTCTAATATTTTATTGAAATAAGAACCTTTTCAAAATACCTTTCCAATGTTTCAAATAAGAGGCAAAATAGAGTTTGGATGTGAAAGATATGACAAAAGGGAAGATTCCACATATTATATAATTAAAGTGAAAATAGTACCTAATTTATCATGATGTATTTACATAAAATATATTAATTTTGGGCCTCTATTACTCTATAGAAAATTATCTTTTGGAAAATACATTTCTAATACTTTAAAAGAGATCCAAAACTAAGTTCAGTTGTGAAATATATGACAAAAATAAAGAATTTCACCTGTCATAAATTTGAGGTGTGAAGTTAATTCTTTTTTGTGAAAACACATATATTTTTCTAATTTACTCTAAGTGTTAAAATTTCTCAAATACTCGTAGTATCTAAATAGAATAAAATCCATAGGCACCACCTAACGCATCCAATGTTTCAGTGCTCGAAAAATGGAATAAAATTCAACATCATATGCAGAATATCTTTTCCTTTACTATTTTAACTTATTATTTTAATATGTTATTAGACTTATTTTTAACTCAATATATCACTATTTTACCCTAATTTGGTTTTTGAACCCTAACAGAATAAAAAAATATTATTTGAAATTATATTACTAAATAAAATTCAAGAATACATATGAATGTAAAAG
Organism: Torreya grandis; assembly: GCA_037957365.1. Taxonomy (NCBI): domain Eukaryota; kingdom Viridiplantae; phylum Streptophyta; class Pinopsida; order Cupressales; family Taxaceae; genus Torreya; species Torreya grandis. The sequence goes on along the minus strand of JARHVA010000558.1, from coordinate 4,742,862 downwards.
ACTAAATCTAATTATAATGATTAGACAAGTAAAATATGATAAATATAGTAAGTACAACAAAAGTCTATGTACTTAGCTTTTTTGGCTGACTATCTGATTATGAGTTAGTTTTTAATATAAAAAATAGACTCAAGTAGGTTCACGATTCATTTAGATATATAATCATGGTTTCATTTGTGAAGGGTTAGTTCTGTCGACTCTATATTAATATGAATATCAATACTAACTTGTAGTGGTCAATAGTGACCTCTATAAAAAAGAGGATTTATGACTGTATGGTCACCTTTGTCTATCTATAAAATATTTTAATGTACATTATTCAACCTTGATGATGTGCTTAACTTAATAAATTAGACTCTTTCACCCTAAAATGATATGTGTATTTAAAAATTCTAGAAACTTACAAAAATTGAGGAAGTGTAATGAGCTGAGGAAAACCTAATTACCCTCATTGATGATTGACTACTTCCTAAATATTTGATTCTCATATGAGAGAAATAAATTCACAAGCATTTCTCCTACTTTCTATAATTTTTCAAATGTTTTATATAATTATATGAATGCAAGTAATTATTTGGATTCATACTTGATAATGCTCACCTTGAATTAGATTTGGTGTGGTTCACACATGGCTTGTGATTTTTATTATTGACTAATTTCTAATTTGGTAACCTTACAATATTAAAACCTATATAAAAATATAAAGGGAGTGTAATGGGTTGAGCTGACCCCAATCACCCCATTTATGTTTAACCTCTCCCTAGATATCCATTATTCCAAGGAGGAAATTCAAGTTCATGTAGTTCTCATATCTATAATGATTTGTCAATTGGGATCCTTGAATATGTATATATGGAATAATAAATATGGATTTGATGATTGAAAATGATAGTTTTTGAATTAATTTGGGAATATTTTATATTTTGTTTCAAGACTTCAAAGTTCTTACAAAGAAATAATTTGAGAAATGCATCGAGGTTCTTTGAAATGATAATGGGGTGAGTATGTCAATAATATGTTTTATCATTTTTGCATAGTAGAAGGGATTTATTTGCATTAGATAGTTCCTTATATTTGTCAAAAAAAAAGTCATTGACACATCAGTATTGGGTCATAGAGATTAACTGTGCCTACTACATTCAAATTATGGTTCCTCCCAAATCTTGTAAGGTATCACTCCCTTTGAATCTTGATAAAATAAAATATATATAACTAATTACTTTAAGGTTTTTTAGATCTTTAACTATGGAATACATACCAAAGAATAAATGTAAGGCTATGGAACCTTAGAGTAAGAATTGCATCTTCTTAGGTTATCTAGATGGTGTCAAGGGGTACCTCATTGTTCATCTGACCAAAAATTATTGACTTTTAGGAGAGTCCCACAAACTCAACACTTGAAACTTATCCCACTTCATTTTACTTACTTGTATTTAATTCAGATCAATGTCAACAAATTTTAGAGGTTTAGGACACTTCTTCCAGTTATGATAGTGAGACTAGTGATGCAGAATCATCTTCATCCACATTTGGATGATAAATGACAATAACATTTCTCTTCCATCCAAATCTCTAAGAACATCCCAAAATTTGGTCAGTAAGGACTTTACATTCTAATTCTTTAGGCCAATCGATACATCATCTATGTGTACGGGTTAGGATAGACATTTTAAGGTTATAATGACCATTGTTTAGTGTTTGTTGTCCCCCATAAATGAAGATTGAAATTGATTTGAGGAATCATATAAGATAATCCACTTGACCTTGAGTGTATAAAAAGAGCAAACTTCTATCTTGCATTGCAAGAGAATTGTGAGGGCTAGATACGAACCGTCAAATCTTACAGATGCATGGATGAGTCCTATAAGATGAATTTTGAGTATTATATGTAATTAGATACAAAAAATATGCATAAATGAGTTTTATCACATAGCCAAATACCTCAGAACATGCCAAAAGTTAGTGAGGGTTGTATATTCTGACTCATTAGCCCAATCCATGATTCATCTATATGAACACATCAGGACATGTATTTTAAAGTTGTAAAGACCATTGTATGGTCTTGGTCAGACCATTTCAATGAAGGTTTAAGTTTATTAGAGGCATTCCTTAAGATAATCTACTTGTCTCTGAGTGTCAAAAATGATCAAACTTCTATCAAGTATTTCTAGAGAACCATGAAGGTTAAAGAGGAACCGTCAAATCATACACATGTAAACATGAGTCCTATAAGATAGGATAGATAATAATATTTTTTAATTTTATTTGAATTATAAATAGAGATAAGGTAAAAATAAATTTAATTGAGATAGATAAAATTACTATAAATTATTTTTTTAGCTTATCTTCATTTCAAGAAGATAATCTTATCTAATCACACACCAACCATGTGAAGTTGGAATATAATTTGGTGCCACTAACCTACATTAAAAAATTTAGTAAAAAAATTAAATATAATGATGAAATAGTTGAAAATTAAAATACATTGAATCAACTAACATTACTATATTTATTTGAAACACTAAATAAACTTACTAATTCAATCTAATGTACCTTCAGGATCGACTCTTTTTTTATGTTTCAATAATTTCTTCATGGTTAGATTCATGTACTTTTCACAAAGTTTTATTTTGGGGATTTCCATGATATTTGATCATTTGAATATTTGTATCAATAATCAAGTTTGAATAAAGAACCACCACCCTATGTGTTTTAAAGTCTTCAAATAATAATTGTTTTATTTTTTATGATAGTACATATGAATCTAGGTTCCAGTGACCACTATAGATCCAATGGGATAAATTATATCTTCTCCATCCATAAAATTTATGGTTATGTTTTTTTGCTTCTACATAATGGCACAAGTAGTAGTCTATTCCCTCATCATTGTCCTCAGGTGTAATGACTAGAAAAACATGCCCTATATTTAAAGAATAATAAAATTGTAATCACATCTATGAAAAATAAAAAATATCACTAATATCTACATTAGGTTCTATATTTAATTAAATAATAAATTATACCTGGTTACACAAGACCTAAGATGTGATCAAAGTCAACTGATGATGTAATTTCATGTTCTATAAATTGTTGGAGTGAATGTCTACTATATATAGGTGATATAAGTCCACAATGCCATTCATAAAGTCCTTCTTTTTACTAACATTAATTCCAATTAAATTCCATACATGAGGAATAAAATCATGCCATATCCCTAGTATAAATAGTCCATGAACTTAAATTTGGGCTTTAAATGGAGTTATAAATACTCGATGTATTTATTATAATTTAATATTTATAAATTACCTTATGTTGTTCCTCTATTAACAAAAATAATCTTCATACATGAAAATGTTTATCTAATCCATGAAAAATATTTTTAATACACCAAGTCATAATACTTGAAACATCGATCAAATTAGAACCATCCTTGTACTTTGCTTACTCTCTTTTAAGGTATATTTTTATACATGCACTTACACCATCATGTTCCCATTTTCTTTGACCAACCTAAAAAAATATCCAAAAATGTTGAACACCATTCTTCTTAACTAGTAAAATATTTGATAATTCTTAAACTACCCTGAACAATTATTTAACCAAATGTAGTGTGTATCAAACATGATTTCTCTTGAATTTATATTTATATAAAATATCCCAAAATAACCTTGGAAAAACTCAAGAGAATGCTATTTATCATCACTCATATAGAAGAGGCACTCCCTCAAAATCATTCTATTATCATCTATGCTATAAAGGAAATTTCTGAATGTAATATGTATAAAAAATCTAACTTGAATTGAATTATAGTATTGGGATTCAACCTAATTCTATGGGTGTAGTGTGTATCTCCTAAAAAAATTCAATAACTGAAATAATGGTGCCAATTGGGAATGTATCCTTGCATACTTTTAACTGATTATCTAATAATTTTGATTTGTGTCTGTGTCTTACATATTGGTAGATAATATTATTATTGAATTTAAACATGAAATCATACACATAAACTTTAGTCTAAATAATTCACATCTTGATGACTCTTTTCTATATTTTAACACATACTTTACAGATTTATAGTTCTTATAATCAACTATACACTTTCCAAATTCATGTGAAATATCTTCATGTATATAACTCATCAAATCTAACAAACTACCACAACTATTACATGTTCCATCTAAACATTGTTTGGAAAAAAATTGTCCCTCAGGTCTTTGATAGAAAAGACCTTGGATTAATTCTCTTAATGTCTTAGGTGTGGAAGACACCATACATTCCTATAAAATCTTGTCAGTATGTAAAGCATAATGTATGTGATGAAAAACATCCAAATACATAGAAAATTCAACATGTACCCTATAACAACATGTGGTGCATGTTTGGTTGATTTTAACATAGAAAGGCTTGTACATGTCAAATGACCTTTGGGTAATAACCAATTGGCCATTAAAATTTTCAATAATTTTTTTATAAAATTATTTTTGGATCATGTCTAAGAATTTTTTTACATGTGGCTCATGATTTTTTGATCTATTTCTTCTTTTAGGAACACATTTTACATTGAACAAGACATAATAAAACCTAAGAAAAAACATGATACAAAACCCTAATATATTTGGGCTTCCTACAGTGGAGTCATTTGGTTCTATGGTAGTAGATGAAATAGGGCATAACATCAAATCTTATATTCTGATTCCTAACCAAAGATCCATAGTGGAATCAATGATTGGTGCTTTTGTAATCTTTATAGGGGCTCTAAAGTATGTTTTGACTATGATGGAATAAGATTTCATGGTTTAGAAAGTCTCCAAACCAGATGTTAATGTAAATACATTGGTGGTAATGGCTAGAGATGCTATTTTAGGGGAAGAAAGTAGAGTCTAAGAAAATAGAGTAGGCATATTCAGGGGTGGAAAATTTTCTTCCCATGAACGAGATGAAATATTATGTGAAAACACATAAAAATTAGCCATCTAAAGCCTTTGCTCCTAGCATTTCCATCTCCTCCATCACTTTTGGTAGGGGTCTCCTGAAGAAGATCCTCTTTTATAAAAAACACTTGCTAAGCAATGGGATAATTCATAGATTCACCCAGTTTTGTCTTTCATTTTTTACACTACAAACATGGGTTGAGTAGACCTAGAAGCCCTTAATGAGAGGTAATATGGAACTTTTCCCCAATGCCAATGGTTTCTTTGTTGTTACCTGTAATCTGGTTGAGGATAAAAAAGTAATTTTCTAGTAAAATGCTTGGAGATAGCATGAGTGTGTGTTGCAATATAAGCCTTGGCATCCATCCTATAACCCATTTATGAAACATTCAACATTAGACTAATATGGGTAATGATGCCTCATCTTCCTT
>JARHVA010000558.1:4715000-4732500 GCA_037957365.1 Torreya grandis | reverse complement strand
ATAATCCCTATTCTATGTTAAATTATATTATCTTTACAAATTTCTTGATAACATCTCTATCTTATATTGTGTACATGAATATTTTATTTGATAGGATATTATCACTTACATATACATGGTGTAGATTATATTTCTAGTTTTATACTCCATTGATGGTATTATTTGTACATAGTATATTAGACTTTGTTTGTCTATTACTTATGTCTTTTGGCCCTTGTGTGTGATTGTGACATATTCATGTCCATTTAGTGAATGACCCTTGGTCTTTGTGTGAGAATTATAAATTTTCATATCTATTGATTGAATGGACCTTGGTATTATTGTGTGTGGCTTTTGGCATTCTTTAAGTTCCTAACATATTTATGTCCTTTTTGTATTAGAGTTTTCTCCTTTAAGTAACATCGTGATTATTAATCTTGTTGAATTTTATGAGTACCGTGATCCATGTCACACACTAACTAATGTGTAGGATTCTTATATTACAACTATTACTATGAGCTTCATCGATACATTTACCTAGATTTGACACTTAAGACCTTGCCACATATGTTACATACATGCTTTGAATGATACATAACTTACTATGATGACATACAGTTTCAAATATGTTATGATATTCAATGATTATATCTTGATCCACATGATATAGTTAACTTTTCTTTTGAGTTGAGTGGCTCTCAAGACACATCCCTCATCTTAAAAAGGGGCATTTTAGTGGGATTTTCATATAGAGATAAGCCTCTATTAGAAAAAAAAACAATTTTTGGTAAATAATATAGCTTTATATAATTCATATAGGTTCAAAATTATGTTATTAGTATAGATTATGAGGGCATACACATGTATGTGAATTCACATTAAAATAATTTATTATATATGGATATATTTTTGGATCATATGCATAGGCATATGAGTGCAATATTCAAAAATAAATTATAATGTTTATGTATCTATATACAATTATAGATTTTACATTTATCACATAGGGGAATGAAAAAGATTCGTTAAAACTATACTAATTTTTCAAATTCAAGGGGAAATATATTAACTCATGCACACATTTTTTTATATGTAAAAAATTCATGATAAGGAAAAGCATAACATTCACATATTTTATGAGGATTTTTGATTTCAAACTATTATTAGAATTATCACATGAAATAAGGAACAAAGTAATAAAAAATGTGTGCCATCTATAATAGATAGATTGGTTAAATCCCTAATAAATATTGGGTATTCAAAACCATTGAACATTATAGCCTAAAAATCCATTATGGATTCTAACTTGTTTCCATCTTGGCATTATAAAGGCTAACCTCACAAATCTAGGATTCTATTTTTATATACATGTTCACTTAAATATGGGGTTTGATCACCCTCAATTCACAATGGTCTCACAAATTAATATATCTTTCAAAGAATAGGAAACACCAATTATCTAATGCTTCAAGGAACCATCATCATCAAATAAAGTTATAAGATTAACATCAATTTCACATGTACAAGTACACTCCTTCCTTGTTGTTTAAGATATTTTCAAATTAAAGTTACATTTCATTTTTTAATTTCACGTATGGATATTGACAAACCTAGTCTAATTATAGGATTTTGTATGGAGTGTCGTACATGATTGGAGCACACTTGTAAAGACAAAATGTGTTTTATACACTCACTTATATTTTTATTTTTAACCTGTTAATTTTATTTATATTTTAGATGGTTTAAATTTAGATACTCAAATTTAGTCATGAATACTTGATAATGTTAGTTTTGTCCCACATTTACTTTAATTAAATCAAACACTTACATTGGTCCTATACTAAGTAATTGTTTGGGTAAATCCTTTCTATATTTTAGTCTTACACAAACATAAAATGTTATTAATATTAAAAAACCCTCTTAATCATATGTATTAAAAATTTAAATTCTTAATATCAAACATTACCTTTCTCAGGTCAAAGTCAACCCATGCGAGTTAGGATCGCTAATCAATTATGACCTTTAAAGATTGATCTCTCCCTCTACCCAGAAAGAACTTATTTTTAAAAATAGTACCATTAGTTAGAGGTTGGTTAATATTTTTATCTAGGTATCATGAGGTTTTACCCATTTGGATTGTTATAAATGCACATCTAAGCCACTCATTCTACTACTTGGCAATTTCACTATTCGGGCACACTTATATTATTGCACACTAATCAAAACTTATATATTCTTTTCAAATTTGATTATATTAACTTAAATAATCCCTTACCAAGTCACAATTTTACTCTATCCAAGTAAAGCAAATAACTATCTGGTATTGAATTCATCTCTAGATGCATACATCTAGCAGTATAACACTATCACACTAAGCACTTTAGGTGGGAGAACTACATGATCCTTGATTCCAATTTTAGATTAATTTGGATATGTAAGAAATATTGAACCATCACAAGGGTGATTTTGGTCATATCATCCAATTACACCCTCCCTTTCTCTTTTCATAGGTATTTAACTATCACAAGACCTAGTTGTGTTTCAACCTTCAATCGGTCATTTGAAAGTCATATTTGCATAGTTTAAGGTTTAAATTACACAAAAAATTGTATTTCAAGAAAGTTTAGGTGATTTTACCATTAATTTTTTATTTTCCAATGAAAATAAATATTAACCCACAAGGTCAAGAGTAACAATCAGTCCTAACTATTTCCATTTGGTTTTGACCCAAAACAGTGAGAGTTATTTCAATTGTATTCACATAATCAAGTTTGAGTTGATAATTTATAATTACATTTAAATAAAATAAATTTATCCTAATAGGGAATAATTCACTAAGTCATATAATATTTTTTTATGTTTTTCATAGTTAGCTTATTTTATTCATTCGATCTTTGTCCATTTCAATACTTTACTTTCATTCTTCTAGTTACAAGTCATTTAAAGCATTTACTATCATTCACTTCATTTTATATTAATTCAAGTTAATAATATAATTAATTCCAAATTGAGATAAAATAGTATGGAATTATCATTAAGACAAGGATTAATGTGGTTGACTAATCATATATTGATGTTCATACTATAGAATAGGTACAAATGATAAGAATAGATGAGTGTCACTAGGATGATTTTTATCTTCATGTTAAGTAATTATTTTGAGTAGAAATAGGGATAGGGCATGGGAGATGTGTTGACATATATTGATTAATACTATTGTACAAAGGTCTAAATGTTAAATCATAATTGGTATTGCTAGATGGCTTCAAAGTCATTTGTTCTATATCATATTTTGATCCTCTTTAGATCAATTTGGGATGATTAGGTCTAAGGATTCAAGGTTTAGATTTGTATTTATTATTTTTTGTATGGGGCATACATGTACTAGTGAGACAATCCTTTTAGTAAATAGGTTAATCTTGTGTTAGTAGTAATTAATGTTAATAGGTTGATTCAGTTTATAAAATATTGTGTATAATTAAATAATGCAACCTGCATGTCATACTATGTAAGCTTATTTTTAAGATTAAAATAATGTATCTTTTCATATTTACTTGTGTTGAAATTACTATCAACTCTAAAGTCCTTGCATCAATCCATGTGTATTATTTATCATGTTGGGTACATCCCAAGGTGGCATATATGAAATTGAAATGTGGTATAGTAAAATAATATAGATTTTAGTAAATAAATTCATCTTGTGTTAGTAGCAATTAATGTCAATAGGCTAGTTTGATATATCATAATATCTTATAAAATTTTGAGTTGTAATAAACTAATGCAACATGAACATCATATTATGTAATCTTATTTTTATGATTATAATAATGCAACTTTTCATATTTACCTATGTTAAAATTGCTATCAAATATAACATCCTTGCATCAATGAAGGTTTTTTTGTGGTGAATTTTCATTAATTCACTAGTATTTTTTATTTAAAAATTGGATGCTTTACATTTGGCAATATTTTTGGTTAGTCAACAATAAAGAATCACCTAAATTTTTAGATATAAATTAATTTTTAGGGTCAGATGCCTAATTTTAAAATAAGTTTGTTCATATAGATGTTTTTCTTTGGTACCTCAAAAGTCAATACAATAAAATTTATCTCTAGATACACTTAGTACTTAGTAGTATATTAAACTCATTTTTTCACTTCACTAGTGGCTAAGGTATGTTTTAAATGCTTATATTGTATTCAATAAGTGAAAAAAATAAACAATTTATATTTGTTTTCAAGTGTCTATATTTTCTACTTCGATGGCTTTTGTAAAGAATATTAAGAAGTTGTAAAAGTTAACAAAACAAATTAACCTATTATATTATTTTAGCAAGACACCAAATAAAGGTAATAAATATCAAATAATTTATTATTATTTATTTTCACTCTCCATTTAAGGTTATTATATAGACTTATACACACATGACAACATTCATGTAAAGTTGACCATATGCATATATAGATGATCACATACATTTAAAGATGACCACCTACACATGTAGACTATTACCTTCATATGTAGTTAGTCTTTTTCATATGAAGATGACCAACTATATATGCAGGTGTGTATTTTCATATGTAGAAGACCGTCTATATATATAGGTGACCATTTGCATACATAGATGGCCTTATGCATATGCAAATGGCCAAATACATCTGTAGATGACCATTTACATATACAAGTGGTGGTCTGCATATGTAATTATTCACATGTGTATGCATAAAATCATCAATTTATGTAGGTAGTTATCTACTTAGGCAAGTCTTATTAATTTACTCTTTACTATTAAGGTTTAATAATAATTTTAAGGTCCAACCATTTTTCATGCAAAACCCACTGATAACACTTTTAAAGATATGCCTCCACTTGAAGACATAATTGGGTATGAATTAACCTCACTAAATTCAAGGAAAAGGACACTGGAGGGGGACATCATAGATGTCAATGAAGACATGCCTCCACTGAAATATGTACCTAGGTATGAAATGTCAAACACAAGTATTAAATTTTTAATTATTTATTTTATTATTATTTATTTTCACTTTTGTATTATGTTTTAGTAATAGTTAAAAGGTCTACAAATTTTGCATACAAAACCCACAAATAACTTGTTTGAAGTTATGTCTTCACTAGAAGATTGCATATTAGGATTGGCCCCCAGGAAAAGTAGAAATTATTGGTATAATAAAATAGTATAGTGCACATTTTTTATTTTATTCATTCACATGGAACACATTAATTGTGTACTTGGTACATCCTCACCACTATTTATATCATGCCTGAAGGAAAGAAACATGTTTGGAGGTTAAATAGTTATCATTAATTTGGAATTCTTATATTTATACACACAATAGTGTTGCCTCACTTATAAAATAAGAGCAATGAATATTTTAGAGAGATTCACCTTCAACTTAGATTAAACATTTTAAGAATAAACGAACATAGGTAAAATGGAAAGTAAGATTGTGAGCTAGTGAAATGGGAAGTAAACCATGTAAGGTAATAATTTTAAGAATAAATTTTTTAAAGAAATTAGTTATTAAATTTATGTCTCTACATTTGCCTCCACTTTATTCTAGTGATTAAAAAAAGTCAAATTACTACTTTATCTTAGGATATAAATCTTTATTATAAAGTATGACTTAATTTGAAAATATAAAACATTTTCATTGAAATTAGTTATTGTCCATATATGATAATTTAGTATTTAAAAGTTTAAATTTTATTTTTTTAATTAGAACAATGAAATTATACACATGAAATAGCATGAAATATGATTACCCTATAACATGAAAGTAGAGAAGTGTTTTCCTCATTGTTGAGACATTTAGATGAATGTTGAAGCTTTGAAAACTAGAGGGTTATAAAGTCTCAATTTGAAACCCTTTGAATGTTCTTGAGTTAGAAATATTATATGCTTCAAATCTTATTTGACTATATAGAATGTTCTATAAAATATTTGAATGGGTGGAACCACTAACTGTGGCTTTCTACATAGAAAAAGTGTAACTATAAACATTGAGTGTCACTAGACTCTAATGTGGGTTAGTTGTAACATGGAGATCAATCACATTGCTAAAAATGGATCTAGATTATATTATAAACTTTACGACTTTGCAACTTTAAAATTTTGAAATATTTACACTAGATATTTTTCTAAATCTATAGATATTATCCTAAACATGAATGAGTGGCATTCCCAATATACTATACCTAATTGATATTGAATGCGATATGATTTTTACAAATGTAGAAACTTTTAATTATTTTAAAAACTTTAAATAAGGGAATGAGTGCACATGCATGTCACAACCCTCATAATCTAAAAAGTTTGAATATTTTTATAATTTTTGCAACTATATAGTGCAATAAAGCTTCAATTTTTCTGATGAAGACTAGAATTTTTAATAGAATATTATTTTAATGTCCCCCTTTTGAAATGAGAGACATACATTTAAAGTCACTTATCTCAAAAGAGATTTTTAAAATATGTGAACTATGTAATTATGTATTAAAATGTGACTATTTGAATTATATGTGTATTAAAATATAAAATGTAACATAGAATTTCATATGAAATATGTGTTAGATAGATAAATCATTGAATCACATAAGCAACATGTACAAGAAATACACAATGGCACAACAAAAATGAATAGATAATGCTTGATAGAAATCACAATACCATATAAAAAATCAAGTAATATACAAGTAACATAAAAATTATGATATTATTTGAATCTCAACATTAATGATTATGCAATAGGAGTATAATCGGAATCAGAGTGGTAGGAAGAAAATAAGTATTACTTTGATTTTAAAATGAAGACAAGGATGAATAATGATCATTCATGTTTTTATTTAGTTATCACTAGTTATGTTATTTAAAATACAATTTAATTCAAAATAATTTATTATATTTTTTCATTAATGTTTCTATATTAAAATATATATTTTAGAGTAACTATATTTTAATTTTTTCCTTTATATTCACAACGATTTTTTTTTAAAGAAATATTATAACTCAATATTTAGAGAAAAATCTTCGATCAAATTTAAACACTAAATATAATTTTATTGACTATTATTATCATTAAATGTTGAATTCTCAAAAGATTATGATATATAAAAAATATTATATAATATTATTATGAAATCTAATCCTATATGAAATTTAATTTTAATTATAAATTTTTTAGTTTATTATAAATTTACTAATTATCTTTCTAAAAATAATTAATACTTAAATAATATCTTAGAACCAAATGTGGGTACTAAATGTAATTTTATTGATTATTATTATTGTCAATAAATGTTTATAAAATTTGACTCTTGGATGGAATCTAATCCTTCACATACATGACCGAAAACTCAATGTTACAAAATTAGGAGGAGTACAATTTCAAAAGAGAAGATAGAAAAACCAAAGGCCAAAACATAATGTTGACAATAAAAGTGACGCTTGAATTAGATTGTTGGAAGAGAATAAGCCATTTTGTCTTTTAAATTGAGTTTCACGTAGGATTCAAAATTCAAGATAATATTTTAAGCTTGTCCAACACATTCAAAAATTCATAACGGGAGAAAGGTGAGAGCCTATCGCTGCAGGCCACACCTACACTATAGTGATAAACTCAATTATGATGAGTAATTAATATTAAAGAAATAATAAATCATCCATCGAATTCTCTAGTGTTTCGTTTGAAACTATCAAAAAGGAGGTTAAGTCATCAAGAAACCGTTAACACTAAGATTAATGCATCGTAAGTTTTTTAGTAACAAACAACAAAACATAATGAGATCGAGCTAAAGGAAGATTCCTTTAATTTTCACTGAAGAAATTCAAGAAAAGAGCCTTAATTTTCAGTTTCACTATGGCTAATTTTTCCAATACCTTCTTAACCAAATTAACCATGAATTTTTTTTTATTCAATTTGTCGTCTGTTAAAACATATATATGGAACAAACGGACTTTTTGTACAACATTGTTTCTGAAAACTAAAAGCCTCTAAACGTGCTTAACGTACTATAACACACAACAAACGTGTGAGTTATTCTAAAAGCAATGGCATAATATTCCTTTTCCTTGTGCGCATCACGTTATTGTCCTGTCTGTCACCGAGAATTCATCTCATTTCCATGCACCGTATCTTGCTGTAGAAAGGATGACATTTTATATTTATTTTAAGCAAAATTCGATGTGTTAAAAAGTGAACACTGTAGACCTGAAAATTCTGGCCAATACTATTTTGGCATATTTATTTTTGTTAAAAAAAATTCTGGCCAATACAATTTTCGCATATTTATTTTTGTTAAAAATATATAATATATGGATGACTTTTTTCTTACTAATATTGTAATATTATTTTAGCATATTCGCTTTTGTTAAAAATATATAATAAATGTATTGACTTTTTTCTTAGTGTATTTGACTATTGTGAAGAAATCATCACTTAATCAATCGGCAATTAAGTAATCACAATAACAATTTTGGTCATAACTTAAGCAATGGATTGAGAGCAAGTTTGACATATAAAGCATGTACATGCTCTTAAAACAAAGGCAGGTTAAAGAAATAATATGGCAAGGTTCAGTAGGAGGTAGACAAAAAGAGGAGATAACATATATTCTAATATTTTGGTAATGTATATTTATTATAAGATGAGAATGTGGTACCATATCAAATTTGGGTGTTTATATATTTCAAGAAAATTAGTAGTGTTTATATAATTTGTTGAATTTTTATTTTATTTTATGATCTTACACGATAGATGTATGGAGGTCAACTTAAAATAAATTATATGAGTATGTTGTTATTGTTCAATTAAATAAGATAATGAAATTAGTTTTAGTAGAACACTAAACTTCAACAATTCAAGAGATTTATATTAAAAAGTCAAAAATCTTACTAAACAAAATAACTAATGAAGGTCACTAAAAGATTATACAATCTAAGTGAGGACCAATTTTGGCTTACATCAACTTTGGTGATTGACTATTTGAAGACTTATCATGATCCATAATCTAGGTACATATTCCATGCTAAGCTTCACTAGCCCAGATTCTATATTCTTAACATACCACATGGTTAATAGATGATTATTCCTAAATGAACTTTAATGCTAATACAAAGACGAATAATTTTTAGAAATGAAATGACAAGATAGAAGCACAAGAATACACAACACATAAAATAAGCATAATTTATGACTTATATAATACTACACTACCCAAAGCCTACAAAAAACTAATTTGCACTTTCTTTAACACTTTGAAAAATAACTAGCACAAATGGAACTACCATCATAGTTAGGAAGCAATGAGACAATATAAACTAGGACCAAAACTTATAAATTGCAATGTAAATCTATCTTCATGAGACTTCTCATTGTATTTCTAATGCACTGTACCTTCTATAAAAGTTGTATAGATTTATCTTTCTTTTAAAACCCATTAAAAATCTCAAACAAATTGATGTAAAGAAGTGGAAACATTTACAACCATTCATATTCTAGTATTTTGGACAATATAAAATCACCACAATTTATAAATTGATGGCTACAACTCTATTAAAGTAATTTTGTAACTACCAATTACTAAAAGCAATAATTATAATATTTATACAATTGCTACCTACAAGTACAAATAGTTTTATTATCTATTTTAAAAAAAGAAAATTAATTTCAAAGTGTTGATATGTAATCTAACATTCTAAAGATGTCTAGACCACACTTATACTTATTTTTCCAATACAACTTATATGAATCACTATATTAATATAAAATATTTTATGAAGATAAATTAAATTAATTAATAAAAAGAACATATTTAAATAGATTTGAATATCTTGTACATTAAATATCCATATTTTAAATCTTATAATTTGAACAATCTTCATTTATTAATTATTATAAGAGAATGATTTATTAATATTTTTGAGTTTAAACACAAGACACAATCACGAGTATTTAGTCTATACATCTTTGTGTTTGGAGGGAGGATTTCTAACTAATGATAAGGGACCAAAATCTTCTTGTTTCTTCCCTCATGATTGTAAAAGACTTACGTGGATATGGACTTTTTAATTAGTAAACATTCATCATACGGATTTTTAAATTTGTAAAATTTTATAATTATTATTTTTATAATGGATTTTGAAGGAGCCTTATTATTTTATATTTTATATTATTATTTTTTATAATTAATATATATTTAAAATAAAATGTTAATTTTTTTGAGGGTGTAAAGAATGATGGAAGGAATTTTAAATAGTGTTATGGATATATGGTATTATATAGTTTAATATAAAGTTTTGGTTTTGAGAGTAGGTAAAAATCATTTAATTTGATTTATTATATTATGATAAGATATTTCAAATTGAATTGGGTGGTGATGATGAGGGACAATGATATTATTTTTAAGAATATATTGTACATCAAATGGTCACATCATATACATGCCCTAATTTTAAGTAAGTTTTGGATTTTCATGTTTTGTACCGATTAAAATAAGTTTTGTAGCTTCCAAGTTGGAGGCATATTTTATTCACTATTTTATGGCATCTATCTTTTTTCTTTAATTATATGTGAGTTGAGTCTCAAATATTTTAAAAATTTCATGTCACGTGGGTATATAAGCAGACACCATTAGTGATATAATGCAAAATCCATTTTGAAAGAGTTATCACTTGATATAAAATGTCATCAATTACTAATCGGTCCTAGAATAATCTATAGATCTTAATATTATGTTCATAACAAAAACATTAAACTTAATTGAATTAAAATATTGATGCAAAATATCACAGTACAGATCTACACTGCAATACAATGTTTCTTAACAAATAACAAGCACACTTCTCTACACCTACTAACAAGTCTAATAATTATACAAGGAAAATAGATGATGATAGGTGTACCAAACATGCATATAGATTTGATAAGGATAATCATATACTAATAGAAAACAACATGATGTCTAATAGTCCCTAGTTTGGCATACTTTCAAATAGTAAACTTAAACAAAAAAAAGTGTCACATTCTAGCCATTCTAAATGAAATCAATCCTAGATCTTTACAAAGATTAATCAAATATTATTTGTTTTGTTCTTTTATATATTATGTATTTAGGTATATATTTTTAATTAAAAAATAATATTTCTAATAATATATTATATTATTATAAAATGTATTTCAATTATGTATATTGTATAATTATTTTATTATAATACAATATAATATTAATATAGTATATATGATTGTAATATTATATGAGATCAATAGTTATGATTTACATTCCATTATTTAAAACAACTTTATTATACTAACACAAAATATTACATCCAGTTTTATGGTGAAATTGCTATACAACTCAATGTTTAATATGTAGCTTGAATGAGCATTGCATTAGAGTTGATGTTGGGACAAGACACTGATGTATCATACCATATCCTATATGTCTAGAGACATTAAGTAGGTTTAATAACATACATACCTACAATTTAATGGATATCATAAACCAAAGGGTCCATAAAATAGTAAATTATTATATATAATATAATATTAGTTTCGATGAACATGTTAACAATTTGAAATACAAGCATATTTTACATGATATCATATCTTATAAGGTCCATATAGTGTAACAAACCCAAATTCAAAGCAAATGTTTGATTTACGTGATATATACCCATTACAAAAGGGTGCACAACTTACATGATGGTAGAATATTTAATTAGAATTTTTCTATTATCTAAAGTGGATGAGATCTTTGTGAGATATTATTTGATTACAAAAAAGAACCACATTGATGTTTATTACTTCTTATGTTAAAATTAAGTATTTTAATTATATATATATATATATATATATATATATATATATATATATATATATATATATAAGATTTTATAAAAAATTTACATATTATAATACAATAATTATAATATTTTATATATAATGTTTTATGTCACATAAGGAGTCCACTCCTTCCTTGTGTAAAACAAATGCTTTGAGTATATAATTTTAATCACACAATTCGTTGCTTATAATTCTCTGTATTTTTCTATTATAGTGGATTTCTATACTCCAGTTTTGGCTCAACTTAGCCATAAAACTTAGTATCTATAAATAGCCTTTTTGATCCCCTGCAATGGAAGATGAAAGATGGTGGAAGAGGAGTTTCACAAATAACTCCATCACTAAGTTTGCAATATATCATTTCCACCATTCACATAATGTCTTGAAGGAATACCAATTCAAAAAAGGAAATAAATCCTCTGATCACTTGTAATTGGGTTTATGGCTTCATGTTTTTGTGATCAAAACAAATGATGGGTTGGTGACCATCATCTTGCTTCTATTGGGTGTATTCACAGTGAAATAGAACTAAAACCTCATTGTAATTTATGGTTATGTATCCCTTGTGGTAGGATTTGGAGCATGGCCATTAGATAAATTATTTCTATTCAAACCCAATGAGACATAGAAATCTTCACCTTAAAGAGAAACAAGATTACCAAAGCTGAAATATTGATACATAAATGCGTCTTTATCCTCTATACATGTGTAATTCAAACACATGATGTGTTAAATGGAATGGTCCATGTTATTTGTTTTAGTCATGAGTTTGTTCTTCACTTGACTTGGTCTTATCTAAGTGCTTGGAAGATTGACACATTATAATTTCTAGTCATTGTAATTTGTATAAGACCACCTCCTTTGAAAATTGTGAGATAGATTACACTTCCCTTAATGTCCTTTTAAGTTTAAGTAACTTTCATATCATTTTAAGAGGTACGTAAAATCATGTAACTATGTAACTATACAAATAATTGAAATGAATAATTTTCTATCAAAAGTTGATTGATATGACTTGAAATGTTGATATTTTACTCCAATATAGTATATAGTATATAGTATCGTTGACAAATATATTATTCATGTTATGCAATAATTGAGGTTGAATAAAATAGTTCTTAAAGATATCAAATCCAATTTCAATGCCATTATCCTTAAGGTTGGTTTCATAGAATATTTTGAATCATTCAAGACCATATCCCTTAGTAATGTGGTTTATAAAGTGATTTATAAATTCGTGGCTAACATGTTAAAAATAGTTCTTACAAAACATATTTATTAGGAGTAAATATTTTCATGGTTATGAGCAAATCTTTGATGATAGTAAATTTATTTTTCATGAACTAATCAATTAAATTTATTCTTGGAATCAAAATGTTATGTTTATCAAGTTGGACATGAACAAGTCATTTAGTAGATTAAATTTAGACTTATTTCCTATTATCCTGGAAAAAATAGGTTTCAATAAAGATTGGAATAATATGGTGTCTAATTACATCAGATCTCCATAAACATTTATGCATGTGAATTACGATCCTACTAATTTTTTGGAGGACCAATAGGGTTAAAACAAGGAGATCTTCTATCTCCTTATATTTTTATGATTGCAACCAAATCTATTTAGGTCTATAAGAATTAAAAAATGATGGTATTTATATTTCTAAAAATTTATTAAATTAACGTATATAAAAATAAAAAATATAAATATTAATAATTAAAAATATATAGCTTTCCTAGTTTCTCTTTTTTTTTCTAAATTATAAAACTAAAAATATGATTATTGATTAAAATATTAAAAAGGACAAAATAATCTTGTAAAACATGACATTAGTAGTTGTTAGACTGTCCTTTATAAATACTTCAATTTAAAATAGACACCGATAATTCAATCTATTAATGTATCTATACATTTTTAGGGAGATTATAGTTTTATTTTTTTACTTTTTTAAAAATTAAATTAAATAATTACATTTTTATTGTTCATTTTTATGTTAAAATAGGTAACACTTTTTTAAAATTGATAATAATTTATTATTTTAATTAAAATGGTAAGAAAAAGTTTGGTTGCAATTGTTGACAGGTGCTAATAATAATTTGGTTGCTATTTACACAGTTTTTCACATAATGTTTTCTAAAAGATTTGATTGTGAAAGCATCAAATATCTTAATAAATTTATTATTTTATTTAATTATAGTTTATGAATTAATGTAATTGTGTTGGAGGCATTTTATAGGGATAGTATTGAAAGATTCATTTCATATCTATCGCAAAAGATAATGTTTTTTTGGTCAATTAAGTGTTGACATGTTTTGGAAGGTATTATCTAAAGTTTTTTTTGCTCATTTAAATGCTGACGTGTTCTGGAAGGCACTATCTAAAGTTCCCTATTACTTTAATTAATTATAATTTATGAACTAATGTAATTAAGTTAGAGGCATGCTATAGAAAAAGTATTGAAAGATTCAACACACATCTGTCACAAAAGCTATTTTTTAGCTCATTTATGTGTTTAAATGGTGCACTTTGGAAGGTATTATCTGAGGTTTGTTTAACACTTGGTAGTGATATCCATGGGTTGGATATGCGATAGAAGAAAAGTTTCAATGAAGCACAGATGACTAGGATGATAAAGACATCAATAAAAAAATTGGAAAGAAAATAGTCTAAATTAAAAATACCTCACATGTTGCAAAGGCATTGAATGACCAGATTATTCTACTCAAATAACTTTATTTCATCATTGATCATATTATTTATGTGATTGTTCTTTGCATAACAAAGGGACCAAAATTCTTTCAATAGAATATAAAGTATCTTGTAATATAAAATAAAATATAAGATATATATATATATATATATATATATATATATATATATCAATGCTATAGAGAAAGTATTGAAAGATTCAACACACATCTATCACAGAAGCTATTTTTTAGCTCATTTATGTGTTTAAATGGTGCACTTTGGAAGGTATTATCTGAGGTTTCCTTAACACTTGGTACTGATATCAATGGATTGGATATGCGAAAGAAGAAAAGTTTCAATGAAGCACAGATGACTAGGATGACAAAGACATCAATAAAAAAATTGGAAAGAAAATAGTCTGAATTAAAAATACCTCACATGTTGCAAAGGCATTGCACGGCCAGATTATTCTACCCAAATAATATTATTTCATCATTGATCATATTATTTCTGTGATTGTTCTTTACATAAAAAAGGGACCAAAATTCATTCAATAGAATATAAAGTATCTTGTAATATAAAATAAAATAAAAGATATATTATCCTGTAATATATATATATATATATATATTAATAATAATAATAATAATAATAATAATAATAATAATAATAATAATAATAATAATAATAATAATAATAATAGTAATAATAATAATAATAATAATAATAATTTGGTTGCTATTTACACAGTTTTTCACATAATTTTTTCTAAAAGATTTGATTGTGAAAGCATCAAATCTCTTAATAAATTTATTATTTTATTTAATTATAGTTTATGAATTAATGTAATTGTGATGGAGGCATTTTAAAGGGACAGTATTGAAAGATTCATTTCATATCTATCGCAAAAGATAATGTTTTTTTGGTCAATTAAGTGTTGACATGTTTTGGAAGGTATTATCTAAAGTGTTTTTTGCTCATTTAAATGTTGACGTGTTCTGGAAGGCACTATCTAAAGTTCCCTATTGATTTAATTAATTATAATTTATGAACTAATGTAATTAAGTCAAAGGCATGCTATAGAGAAAGTATTGAAAGATTCAACGCACATCTATCACAAAAGCTATTTTTTAGCTCATTTATGTGTTTAAATGGTGCACTTTGGAAGGTATTATATGAGGATTCCTTAACACTTGGTAGTGATATCCATGGATTGGATATGCGATAGAAGAAAAGTTTCAATGAAGCACAGATGACTAGGATGACAAATACATGAATAAAAAAAATTGGAAAGAAAATAGTCTGAATTAAAAATACCTCACATGTTGCAAAGGCATTGCACGGCCAGATTATTCTACTCAAATAATATTATTTCATCATTGATCATATTATTTATGTGATTTTTCTTTGCATAACAAAGGGACCAAAATTCATTCAATAGAATATAAAGTATCTTGTAATATAAAATAAAATATAAGATATATTATCCTGTAATATATTATAATAATAATAATAATAATAATAATAATAATAATAATAATAATAATAATAATACTAATAATAATAATAATAATAATAATTTGTTTGCTATTTACATAGTTTTTCAAATAAATTTTTCTAAAAGATTTGATTGTGAAAGCATCAAATCTCTTAATAAATTTATTATTTTATTTAATTATAGTTTATGAAATAATGTAATTGTGTTGGAGGCATTTTAAAGGGACTGTATTGAAAGGTTCATTTCATATCTATCGCAAAAGATAATGTTTTTTGGTTAATTAAGTGTTGACATGTTTTGGAAGGTAATATCTAATGTTTTTTTTGCTCATTTAAATGTTGACGTGTTCTGGAAGGCACTATCTAAAGTTCCCTATTACTTTAATTAATTATAATTTAAAAACTAATGTAATTAAGTCAGAGGCATGCTATAGAGAAAGTATTGAAAGATTCAACGCACATCTATCACAAAAGCTATTTTTTAGCTCATTTATGTGTTTAAATGGTGCACTTTGGAAGGTATTATCTGAGGTTTCCTTAACACTTGGTACTGATATCCATGGATTGATATGCGATAGAAGAAAAGTTTCAATTAAGCACATATGACTAGGATGACAAAGACATCAATAAAAAAATCAGAAAGAAAATAGTCTGAATTAAAAATACCTCACATGTTGCAAAGGAATTGCACGTCCAGATTATTCTACTGAAATAATATTATTTCATCATTGATCATATTATTTTTGTGATTGTTCTTTGCATAACAAAGGGACCAAAATTCATTCAATAGAATATAAAGTATCTTGTAATATAAAATAAAATATAAATTATATTATCCTGTAAAATATATCTATAATAATAATAATAATAATAATAATAATAATAATAATAATAATAATAATAATAATAATAATAATAATAATAATAATAATAATAATAATAATAATTTGGTTGCTATTTACACAGTTTTTCACATAATTTTCTCTAAAAGATTTGAATGTGAAAGCATCAAATCTCTTAGTAAATTTATTATTTTATTTAATTATAGTTTATGAATTAATGTAATTGTGTTTGAGGCATTTTAAAGGGACAGTATTGAAAGATTCATTTCATATCTATTGCAAAAGATAACATTTTTTTGGTCAATTAAGTGTTGACATATTTTGGAAGGTATTATCTAATGTTTTTTTTGCTCATTTAAATGTTGACGTGTTCTGGAAGGCACTATATAAAGTTTCCTATTACTTTAATTAATTATAATTTATGAACTAATGTAATTAAGTCAGAGGCATGCTATAGAGAAAGTATTGAAAGATTCAACGCACATCTATCACAAAAGCTATTTTTTAGCTCATTTACGTGTTTAAATGGTGCACTTTGGAAGGTATTATCTAAGGTTTCCTTAACACTTGGTAGTGATATACATGGATTGGATAAACAATAGAAGAAAAGTTTCAATGAAGCACAGATGAC
>JARHVA010000558.1:4605000-4707500 GCA_037957365.1 Torreya grandis | reverse complement strand
TATAAGAACATATATTGTTATGGTCATTCCTTCTACCAATCTTAAAATTTCTCCCACCTTTGGCTTCATCATCTATAAAAAAAACATTACAAAATTAGAATGCTTTATAAGGGTCAACTATGAAGAGTATGGATGGATACTTAGTTGTAATCTCTTCTTCCTTTAGTAGAAAATTCACCACATACTTAGTCAAGTTCCTGGGCCTTTCCACCTCCTTTTCTATGCCTAGATTTAAACAATACTTTACTTATGGAAAATACATCTTGAAGGCTAGAGTTTCAATGATCAATGCCTTGGAAAGCATATATGCCACATGACTCGCTTCTTTGTGCCTTTTATTATGACACATTTCCATGCATATCCAAATTTAAATATATTTTTTCCATTTCACAATTATGTCAAATTCATTTGTAATGTGGAGGGTATGGTGTCAAATTTGCTTGTCTCATCATCATCATCATCATCATCATCATCATCATATGGAGTCTATAGTGGGATCTACTTTGGAAGACTCTATTTTCATTGAGTTTGTAGTGAAGGTAATGATTGAGGCAAGTGATTTTAAAGCAAAAACTCAAAACATATTTATAACAACATATGTTTTTATTTATTCTAGGAAATAGGTTCATAGAGGAATTATGCAGATTTTGTTTTATTTTTTTAATGTCTCTTTCTGGTATACATTTTTTTTAAATATTCAATCTGAAATGGCCATTCAAAATTTGGTTTCATAGAATGCTTATATTTTAGGATATACCAAAGTGGATTTTTCAAGGATGATCTCAAACTCTTTAAACTAATGAATCAAATCAAATAAACATTGACCATGTAAGCTTCACTTGTGTTTTATCAGCATGAAGGTATGTAGGATTAGAGGATGAGAGCTGTAAATACTTTAATGGCATAAGTGAGTCTAATTCCATTACACCTATAATTTATTATTATGTGTATATTGTTAACATTCATGGATTTTTGATTATGATGCTATCAAACATTTTTGAACATATTGATGACTCAAAGAGTGCAATGAACACTCCCATGTTAGATGTGGAGGTGAATACAGCTAAACATACTAACTCAAAAAGTGAAACAAGTTTATTGTATCATTGTGTATGGAATTCGGCATCATGGAGGCAGACTCATTTACAACATAAACACACATGCAGAGAGCCATGTCCATTAGTTACAATTGTTGATTCTTTAACCAATGGAAAAAATAATAATTAGATAGTGGCAATTGAGTTTGAGTTTAATAACATCATTTTAAAGAAATTTGTGACTCTTGACACTGAGAAAATTAAATTAAAAAGTGGATATGTAACATAAAAGCACATATCTAAATTTTTTTAACATCGATTAGATTTTTAATCTCATCACCAAATAATGGAGGGAAAATCAATCAAGATCTGAATCACCATGTAAGGCTTTTGAGTATGCAATGGCTTACATTATTTATGAAAAGAGATAGACTACATTATAAATGACACTAATTTTAGGGTAATACATTGAGGTTATGGAGTTTATCTTGTTGTTGTTTTTTCACTTGAAGTGAGTACCAAACATTTTGAAAAGTGCATGGTACATGGGTACATAAGGGGGCATCATTTATGATATAATGTGAATATTGTGGTAGAGGAGTCATTAGTTAAGAGAAAAGGTGGTCAATTGGTGATTAGCCCCAGGTGGTAGGGAGGATTGGATGTTTTAATTCTTAAGTGTTTAGTGGTGCCTACATTATACACTTAAAAGGGGAATTTAATCTAGAAATGAAAATAAAACACTTACCCAAAAAAATCCCTAAAATTAAATACACACACACACACACACACACACACACACACACACACACACACACACACACACACACACACACACACACACACACACACACACACACACATAGAGAAAAATATTGGGACTATAAAAAAAGTAAGATGAACAATACATTTGTGTAAGAAGAATCACATTTACCTTCCATAAATACATTAATTCCATGCCATTAACATCTATTGATATACTTGTACAACACCTGTTTATTTTCCTAGCTTGACACATATTACAATCTGTAGTAGGCACTAGGTGTCATAGACAACCTCACCTCTATAGAAATATTGGTGACTACAATGATCTATGTCTCAAATATAAATTATATGTAGAGGTGATACATGTCTTTCAACCAATGATAACCTATGCCCCTAGGAGAATAAAAAGATATCCTTAAAGCCGATGAGAACTAAAGGCTTGACATGTCCCCACATGGAAACATCCCATATATTTAGATCTTAGATGAATTATTAGATAGTCTAAATATTTTAAAGGCCTACATTCAACACGATCATGACATGTGACAAAGTGTGGATAAGGTTATAATTAGATCAATATGCTTCCATGTGGCAGCCTCCCAAGGGCCTACCTAGGATGTTACCAAGGTTCACCTCTATGGACACCTCCAAGGGCCCATTATGTTACATCAATTTCTTTCCCAACCATCTATGGGTGCATTCATGATTCACTATGGTAGAAAATTTAACTCTAGGGGTTCCATTGATAATGTGGCTAATGTATGCCAGTTTAAATTCCATTATGTGTATTTATAAAATTTTGTTGGCAGAGGAGGAGCCCTCACTACTTCAGTCGATGATGCTACCTACTCTCCTCCTAATAAATTATCCTCCTCCCCATGCAAGGCAATAAGTCCTAGTTAAATCACTTCCTTCTCTTTGATAGAAAATGTCAGAGTAATCTCCTTCTCTTCATTAAGTCTACATAGATAAGACACCTTTATAAATCTTTCATCCACCATAGGGGATAAAGGCATCACCTTTGAAAATCTATTTGTTTTCATAGGTGGGAAAGGTGGGACTTTGATAAATATTTCCTCTTTCATAGGTAGTAAAATGAGGGCCTCCATTAATCTTTCCTCTGACATAAGTGTCAAAGGAAGCTCCCTCTTTATTTTTATAGACTGTACATCATGTTTATAGCTTCCTCACATGTTAATTTACATGGGCATGAAAGGTATACAAATTTTGATTCCTCAGTTGTTACACTCATAAGGCATGAAATCTTGAAAATAAAGACCATTTCTTCCCACATATTATATTCAATCAATAATCCTACAACCTTGCCACTCTGAGATATTATATCTACTAAACATAGTTTGTTCAAAATCCTTAAAGCCTAGTTAAGAAAACCATTTGGTGCATATCATGATACCATAGCACTCAATTTATTCTCCTTCCCTTAGTCATGGTTTGAATAGGATAATTTTTATTAGGTTGCCTAAAATCTTGAGAATGAGAGGGTATCTCAAATTGATGAGTGTTAGATGCAGATATGGTTGTGGTTTCATGATAGGATAAATAAAATATTAAATATTGTAAAAATACAAGATTCATCAATGTGCTTGTCATATTTCACTTTATTGTTTCATCTAACTCACCATTTTAATGCTTAATGCACTTGGCTATATTGATGACAAAAAAGGATTTGGTTATGTACAATGATGCACTGAGCTCGATGTTGCCACCTAAACTGAGTGGAAAGGGTTTGAGTAGCATTTATGATGATTAGATGACAACTAGGGCTTTAAGGGACCATTATATAGATGGGGATGGGAAAGGGGAGGATGCAATATTGAAAGTTCTCCCATGAGTAGGAAGAGTAGAAGAGAGCCTAAAGAACCTCATAAATTATTCCATTTATAGAGTGTTTGAAGTCTATTGGTTTTATATTATTTGCATACTCAACCTTTAAATTTGATTGAGCATTAGTCTTTTACATTAGGCACCACATTGTCTCACTAAAAGGTATCCTAATAAAAAATCCCTTCTAATGTTACTTGAACCTTTAGTCGAATTGCTAGTTATAATTAATTTTATATTAAAGAAAAAGTGCTTCTAAAATGATATTTTTTAGCATCTTTTATATACTAATTAATAAAAATAATTAAGAAAACAATTAAAGAAAATTAAAAATATATATTTAAAAATATTTGAAAACATAACATAAAAATAAAATAAAAATAATGAGTGATAATTAAAAAAATGATCATAAAAATGGAAAATAAAAAATCAAATAATGTATATCCTTCATATACATCAACCAAAACATTCCTTCATATACATCAACCAAAAGACAATTCTATTAGCCCCTGTTCCCCCCCCTGAAAAATAAATAAATAAATAAATAAATATAATAATAATAATAATAATAATAATAATAATAATAATAATAATAATAATAATAATAATAATAATAATAATAATAATAATAATAATAATAATAATGCATTGTAAAGATATCCTAAATCCTTTTTAAAATAACTATATTTTTTTTGAAAAATAAATAGTAGTATTACAAAATTAGAGGTAATACAATCTGAAAAGAGGAGAGAATTGGAAAAATCCAAAACACAATGGTCATATAAAGAACCCTTGAGTTAGAGTGTTGGATGGGTTTTGAGAATATTAAGGACATCAACAAGGTGAAAACAAGAAATAATCATGGGAGAGAAGTGAGAGACTTGTAAAACACACCTACGCCATCCTTCACAAATAATATTCAAGAAAGTAGAAACCATCACATTTCAATATGTATTGAAAATGGCATAGTTTTCCTTTTTGATCCATTATTTGTTAGTGTGCTGAGATTTACCCTTTTTCATCATAGGGAGGTTAAGTGATCAAGAAAAACCTTACTATAATACATGATTTTTTCAATACCTTCTCTACCACATTATTTATTTAAATATAAATTATAAATATACACCACTACTATGCGACATCATATATTTAAATCTTCAATTCCATGATAACAAACCATGTATATTTATTTATTAAATTTTTCTTCTATTAAATATAGAGAGAGAGCATCCCAACTTTATGTACAACATTATTTTAGAAAAGTAAGAGCCTCACTCAATGTGCTTAATCTACTGTAACACCCCAAATATTTGAATAAACCTCAATGCATTACTCTAATTATTTGTAAGGCAATGTCATAATATTCTTTTTGTTTGTGCTCATCATATTATTGTCCTCTTTGATAACCATAATTCATATCATTTCAATGCACCATGTCTTTTTCTAGAGAGAAGAAATGCATTTTTAAATGTATTTTTAACAAAATTGGAAATTGGATATGTTAAAAGTGGAGATTATCTTCAAACATCTATTTTTGTTAAAAATACAAATAAAATATCTAATTTATTTATAAATATTATTTTAGTGTCA
The DNA here is from genome assembly GCA_037957365.1 of Torreya grandis. Taxonomy (NCBI): domain Eukaryota; kingdom Viridiplantae; phylum Streptophyta; class Pinopsida; order Cupressales; family Taxaceae; genus Torreya; species Torreya grandis. The sequence goes on along the minus strand of JARHVA010000558.1, from coordinate 4,702,266 downwards.
TGAAGAAACCACTAGTAAATGTAATTTGGTGGTTACGTAACTGTTATGGTGATTTTTCTCAAAATATGGATTGAGATGAAGTATGATATATAAAGTATGCCCTATCAAGAAGACAGACATATATAGAAACAAGATGGAAAAGTTAATGGAATTATGGAATTAATATAAAAGATGAGACAATACACATTTTAATGTATGGGAAATGTATGGTCATTAACAAATGACAATGTTGTATCATGTCAAATTTGGGTGCATAAATGTTTTATAAAAAGTAACAATATTTATCTAATTTATTGATCTACTATAACAAATGAGGTTTTTTTGAGATAATATTAGAGACAATCCTAACAAATCATCTCAAACTGAGATAAAATAAATTGTATATTGTCTCAAATATTATCTCTCGGTAAGCATCTTTAATTATTATTTCAAATAATTGTCTCACTAGAGATGATATAGAATACTACTTATTTTATCTCTCAATAGATGATATAATTTTTGTCTCTAAAGAGACAATATCATACAATATAATACTACTTATTATTGATTATTATCTTGTTAATATTATCTTTGAATTATGATGGTGGAAGAAAACTAAAAAACATACATATCTAAGATAAAATGTAAAATTTTGGAAAGCAAAAAATTATTGCAATTAACATCCTTATATATCACTTGGATAATCAAATAAAGTAGATTTCATTGATAAAACTTTTAAGTGGTTTTCCTAAGTTTATTACCAATACCTTATAAATAGGACAAAATGACCAACAACAAGTGTCTTTGCACTTATAAATACTTTGCACCTTATTGTTAGAAGATGACTCTTTGGATAACCAGAACTTGAAAACATCCATAAAAAAGTAGATATAAAACTTTCACTATGTAGCAATCCATGATGATGAGGAAATAAAGGATAATATTTCAAATTATCTAAAAGATTAAAATTGAAACAAAGCTTGAACTATAATTTGTTACTATAAATTTTTAATCTTAAACATTATCAATGATGTCAACAAGGGAAAATTGTTCAAGAGGTAAGTCATACAATATGAATAAACATGATTTTAAATCCATAAACAACATATAACCAAAATAATTTAGTCAAGTAATTACCTACCTTGGTATATATGTCTAAATGTCTATGAATCTACCTTGTAAAGCAATCTCTGGTCACATGTACTTGCACTAGTGGTGGTTGTGAATAATCCTGAAACATTAAATCATAATGATAAAACTGAATAAAGTCTAAAGAAAATATATCCATAATATTACCAAATAATATAAACAAAATATAATTAATTAAAACTTTTAATTTCATGTGAGGTTTGAGAAGAAACATAAAAGTGGAGAAAAAACATTTTTTCCAGCATGATGAGGAACTTAAAAGCCACCATGGGTAGACGTATCACTAGAATCCAACGTATTGAAAAGGAATTTATTTGGTATTTTGTTTTCTTAAGACCAAGGTTAGATGATAATTAAAAACCCTTATTGTACTAAAAAATAATAAATTAAAATTAGCTAACCAAACTTATCTTTATTTATGAACAAATAACTTAAGAATATAATGACCAAAAGAGACATTAAAAGATTTACCAAAGATGTATACCTATTCTTATGTCTTACACTATATCCATTTTTAAAGCAATTGGTTTTAAAAAAAAAAAGATAAGCATACTAGCATTATAATTACTAATACATTAATAATCTTAACTATCAAAAACAATGTTCCCTTCTCCCAAGAGACTAGATTTATTGATAATAAAAAAAATTCTCTACATTTTAGTGTACTAGAAACATTGTGAAAATACAAAAATTATATATTTAAACTTTGAATAATGGTAAATGGGTTTATTTTGATCTTGAAATATTGCTTATTTATTAACACACTTTAATTTATTATCGAATACATTTGGTATTTTCAATTAAATTTTCTATATTTCTCATTATTGAAGGATACATATTGTCAAATATTTTCAACCCACTACAAAACTAAACATGATTACTTTATTCTCAGTTCTCTCCATGTTTTCTTGTTCATAGTAGGTAGATGTTATAATGTGTATATCATCAAAGGAAATTACAACATGGTTTGTTACTATTGTCTTCATGTTTTCAAAACTAATTTACTTTCAAATGTTAACCCTAAATTTAATGTGAATAGTTAAGGGGGGTTTATTTTGGATTTATAAAAGAGGGACTAAAGCTCATTTTTGGTCTGATTCTTGGGATGGCTTTCCTCCCATTGTGTCTCAGTTCCCTAATTTCATAAATCTATGCCAGAGGTTCTATAAATTAGGATGGTCAAGGGTGAGTGACTTCAAGTCCTTTTCTTCTCATGGACAGATGGTGGTGGTGAGATGGAAGAAACCTAAGGAGTGGCTTATTGTTGGTATGGAGGAGGAGTGTGTTGAGCTTCATAGCATCCTTTTTCATAGGTCTTGTAGCTCCCTCCAAGAAAGGGATGTCCTTTATTGGTCTCCTAATCCCTAGGGTGTCTATACTATTGGTTTTGGATATCAGGGTTTGTTAGTTCAACAACTAGATGGGGTGGAGGTTCACTGGTGGAGGAAAACATGGAATAAGCTTTCTTAGCCAAAGTGTAACTGTTTTATATGGACTTTGGCTTGGAATAGATGCCTGACATGGGAAAAGCTTCAGAAGAGGGGTTTTTAGGGTCCTTCTATGTGTGTTTGGTGTGTACGTGGAGAGGGGGATTCCTCCCAATTGTTTTTCCAATGTCCCATGACCCGACAGCTTTGGCATTTTTGGTGGGAGGTTTGGAAAAGACCTTGTATTCATTCATCCTCCCTGGAGGATTTTTGAAATAGTCTGGGGAGACCTCCTTCGATCGCCTCTTTCTTACAAGATGTGTGGTATGTTGGGCCTTCTTTCATACTCTGGTAGATTTGGTTGGAATGAAATTGAATAATATTTTGAGGAGAGAAGTTGTTGATTCAACAAGTTTGGCACAAAATTGTGGGTATGATTCAGGAGATAATGGAAGCTAAGTGTGATGTGGTGTTCCCTTTGGTGAAAGAGGATGCTGAGTTAGTGGATAGATTGGGTATTCAAAGGTTGTCTCTAGCTTCCACTTGTGTTAGGAGAGGAAGGAAGCTGAACAAGAAAGTTCAAAGGGGGGAGATGGCTACCCCCTCTGGCTGGCATTCTGAAACTCAATACTGATGGATCTTCAAGAGGAAATCTTGGCCTTGCTGGCATTGGTGGTATTGGTAGGGACTTTTCTGGATCGGTGTTTTTTTTCTTTTTTGTTCATGAAGGATTTTAGACTAACAACCTTATGGAAGGTTTGGCAATTCTCTATGCTTTGGAGAGGGCTTATGCTTTGGAATGGCACAAGGTTATTTGTGAGTCTGACTCACAGGTTTTGATTAATGTGTTGAATAAATAGAAGGTATCTGATGTTAATTGGCAGGTGGCAATGATAGTGCAACAAATTTTGCAAATGAGTTATTTGATGGAAATGGTGTCCTTTGTCCATATCCCAAGGGAATGGAATAGGGTAGCAAACTATTTGGCTAAGTGGGCCTCTGAGTAGTTAGATGGTTAGAAGATTGATGAGTGGGAGTAGGTTCCCCATGAGCTGTGACATGACTTGGAGAGGATTTTGGCTGAGGATGAGAATGACATTGGTGTAGGATATTGGTGTTTCAAGATTGGGTTGACTAGGTCTTTTGAGTTCTTGGGGCTCTGGCCCTTTGCTGTTTTGTAATACTTTTTTCTGATTTTCAATAAAGTTTTTACCCTTTTATTATTAAAATAAAAATAAATAAACAAAACATAATATAATTATCTTAAGGGTAGTTTGAAACTAAATTCAATCATATGAAAAAAAAGTATATTTAATGCATGTTTTAATCATATCCAGTCATCAAATATGATAGCCCGTGACAAAATTCTAGAATGTTTTTAAGTTGATTGTTAACATGAGGAGGATAACTATCAAAGAAGAATTTGGAAAGCTGGAATAAAAATTAAGCATCCTACTCTGAATCTAAGAATGTCCTCACCCAACACAACTAAGAATTTAAGAATAGATATCTAGATTGGAATTTAAGAATAGAAATCTAGAATAAACCCTGGGGAAGGTTACGGTGATCCATATTCCCACAGTGTTGTCCAAATGTGATGAAATCAAGGTTTAATTTATCTCAACACATCTTTCTAATACATGGCCATGCCATCATATTCATTTTTTATGTTACCATGACATACGTTAAGAATTATTCAAATTTCTTCCCTTTTTTCTACTTTTGAATGCATGTTTTATCTCTTTTCCTTTATTTGTCTTGTTTCAATACTAAAATAAGTACCAAAAAATTCAAATTTTTCAAAAATACCAAAATGTTTAGAATATTTTTATAAACCAAAATCATGACCTAATTATGATTAGATGTCTACTTTGAATCATTATGAATGTGTTATTTATTTCATGATTGATACATAGCATATTATTTTTCTATCACTCAATCATTTCACTAGTATTTATGAGTGTTATGCAGGACACACAAATTTTTTATAGACTTAGATGTTGGAATTTATTTTACCTAGTAGCCATGCCATATTGGGGGTATATAATCCAAAAGTTACATTATTGATAGGTGTTTCCATTCTATAATCCATATTCTATGTAAAATTATATTATGTTTACAAATTTCTTGATAATGTCTCTATCTTATATTATGTACATGGATATGCTATTTGATAGGATATGATCACTTACATATACATGGTGTAGATTATATTTATAGTTTTATACTCCATTGATGGTATTATTTGTACATAGTATATTAGACTTTGTTTGTCTATTAAGTATGTCTCTTGGCCCTTGTGTGTGATTGTGACATATTCATGTCCATTTAGTGAATGACCCTTGGCCTTTGTGTGACAATTAGAAATATTAATATCTATTGATTGAATTGACCTTGTTATTATTGTGTGTGGATTTTGGCATTCTTTAAGTGCATGACATTTTTGTGTCCTTTGTGTATTGGAGTTTGCTCCTTTAAGTAACATTGTGCTTATTAATCTTGTTGAATTTTATGAGTACTTTGATCCATGTCACACACTAACTAATGTGTATGATTCTTATATTTCAACTCTTACTATGAGTTTCATCGATAAATTTACCTAGATTTGACACTTACGGACTTGCCACATATATTGCATATATGATCTGAATGATACATAACATACTATGATGACATACAGTTTCAAATATGTTATGATATTCAATGATTATATCTTGATCCACATGATATAGTTAACTTTTATTTTGAGTTGAGTGGATTTCAAGACACATCCCTCATCTTAAAAGGGGGCATTTTAGTGGGATTTTCATATAGAGATAAGCCTCTATTACAAAAATAACAATTTTTGGTATATAATATAGCTTCATGGAATTCATATAGGTTCAAAATTAAGTTATTAGTATAGATTATGAGGACATACACATTTATGTGTATTTAGATTAAAAGAATGTATTATATATACATACATTTTAGGATTATATGCATAGGTATATGAGTGCAATATTCAAACATAAATTATAATGTTAATGTATCTATATACAATTATAGATTTTACATCTATCACATAGGGGAATGAAATAGATTCATGAAAACTATACTACTTTATCAAATTCAAGGGGAAATATACTAACTCATGCACACATTTTTTTATAAGTAAAAATTCATGATATGGAAAAGGATAGCATTAACATATTTTATGAGGATTTGTGATTTCAAACTATTATTAGAAGTATCACGTGAACTAAGGAAAAAATTAATAAAAAATATGTGCCATTTGTACTAGATAATTTGGTTAAATCCCTAATAATTATTGGATATTCAACACCATTCAACATTGTACCCCGTAAATCCATTGTAGATTCTAGCTTGTTTCTATCTTGGCATTATAAAGGATAACCTCACAAATATAGGATTATATATTTATATACATGTTCACTTCAATTTGGGGTTTGATCACCCTCAATTCACCATGGTCTCACAAAGTAATATATCCCTCGAAGAATAGGAAACACCAATTATCTAATGCTTCAAGGAACCATCATCTTAAAATAAAGTTATAAGAGTAACATCAATTTCACACATACAAGTACACTTCTTCCTTGTTGTTTAAGATATTTTCAGATAAAAATTACATTTCATTTTTTAATTTCACATATTAATATTGACAACCTTTGTCTAATTGTAGGATTTGCTATGGAGTGTCCTACATGATTGGAGCACACATGCAAAGATAAAATGTGTTTTACACACTCAATTATATTTTTATTTCTAACCTATTAATTTTATTTATATTTTAGATGGGTTAAATGTAGATACTCAAATTTAGTCATGAATACTTGGTAATGTTAGTTTTCACCTACATTTACTTTAATTAAATCAAACACTTACATTGGTCCTATCCTAAGTAATTGTATGGTTTCATCCTTTATATATTTTAGTTTTACACCAACATAAATGTTATTAAATTTTAAAAACCCTCTTAATCATATGTATGAAAATTTTTAATTCTTAATATCAAACATTACCTTTCTTAGGTCAAAGTCAACCCATGCGGGTTAGGATGCTAGTCAATTACGACCTTTAAATATTTATATTTCCCTCTACCCAGTGAGAACTATTTTTTAAAATAGAACACTTACTTATAGTTTGGTAACTATTTTTATCTAGGTATCATGAGGTTTTACCCATTTGGATTGTTATAAATGCACATCTAAGCCACTCATTCTACTACTTGGCAATTTCACTATTGAAACACACTTATATTATTGCCCACTGAGTAAAACTTCTATATTCTTTTCAAATTTGATTATAATCACTTAAATAATCCCTTATCCAAGTCAGAAGTTTATTCTATCTAAGTAAAGCAAATAACTATTTAGTATTGAATTCATCTCTAGATGCATACATCTAGCAGTAGAGCACTATCACACTCAGCACATTAGGTGGGAGAACTACATGAGCCTTGATTCCAAATTTAAATTAATTTGGATATTTAGGAAATTTTTAATCATCACAATGGTGATTTGGCTTATATCATCCAATTACACCCTCCCCTTCTCTTTTCATAGGTATCTAACTATCACAAGACCTAGTTGTGTTTCAACCTTGAATAAGTCATTTGAAAGACATATGTGCATAGTTTAAGGTTTAAAATACACATAAAATAATATTTCAAGAATGTTTAGGTGATTTTACCATTTATTTTTTATTTTCCCATGAAAATCAAAATTAACCCATAGGGTCAAGAGTAACAATCAATATTGACTATTTCCATTTGGTTTCGACCCAAAAGAATGAGAGTTGTTGTTTCAATTATATGCACATATTAAAGTTTGAGTTGATAATTTCTAATTATGTTTTAATTTCATACATTTAGCCTAATAGGAAATAATTCACTAAGTCATCTTATATTCTTTTTGTTTTTCATAGTTAGCTTATTTTATTCATTTGATCTTTGTCCATTTCAATACATTACTTTCATTCTTCTAGTTACAAGTCATTTGAAGCATTTAATATCATTCAATTAATTTTATATTAATTAGAGTTAATAATCCAATTAATAATAAATTGAGATAAAATAGTATGGAATTGTCATTAAGATAATGATTAATGTGGTTGACTACTCATATAATGATGTTCATACTATAGAATAGGTACAAATGATAAGAGCAGATGAGTGTCACTAGGATGATGTTTATATTCATCTTAAGTAATTATTTGGAGTATAAATAGGGATAGGGCATGGGAGATGAGTTAATATATATTGATTACTAGTATTGTACAAAGGTCTGAATTTTAAATCGCAATAGGTATTACTAGATGACTTCAAAGTAATTTATTCTATATCATATATTGATGCTCTTTAGATCAAATTGGGCTGATTAGTTCTAATGATTTAAGGTTTATATTTATATTTATTATTTGTTGTATGGGGCATGCATGTCCCAGTGAGACAATCCTTTTAGTAAATAAATTAATCTTGTGTTAGTAGTAATTAATGTTAATAGGTTTATTCAATTTATAAAATATCGTGTATAATAAAATAATTCACCCTGCATGTCATATTATGTAAGCTTATTTTGAAGATTAAAATAATGTATCTTTTCATATTTACTTGTGTTGAAATTGCTATCAACTCTAAAGTCCTTACATCAAGCCATGTGTATTATCTATCATGTTGGGTACATCCCAAGGTGGCATACATTAAATTGAAATGTGGTATAGTAAAATAATATATATTTTAGTAAATAAATTGATCTTATGTTAGTAGTAATTAATGTCAATACGCTATTTGGATATATTATAAAATCTTATAAAAGTTTGAGTAGTAATAAAATAATGCAACATGAACATCATATTATGTAATCTTATTTTGATGATTACAATAATGCAACTTTTCATATTTACCTATGTTGAAATTGCTATCAAATATAAGGTGCTTGCATCAACCAAGGTTTTTTGGTGGTGCATTTTCATTAATTCACAAGTGTTTTTGTTTTAAAAATTGGATGCTTCACATTTGACAGTTTTTTTGGTTAGTCAACAATAAAGAATCCCTAAATTTTTAGATATAAATTAATTTTTAGGGTCAGATGCCTACTTTTTAATAATAAGTTTGTTCATATACATGTATTTCTCTAGTACCTTGAAAGTCAATATGATCAAATCTATCACTATATATACTTAGTACTTAGTAGTATATTAAACTCATTTTTTCACTTCACTAGTTGATAAGGTATATTTTAAATTCCTATATTGTATTCAATAAGTGAAAAAATTAAAATATCTATATTTATCGTCAAGTGTCTACATTTAATGGAAAACATTTGCATTTACTATCAAGCATCAATGTTTGTTGTCAAGTGTCTATATTGCCTACATCGATGACTTTTGTAGAGAATATTAATAAGGTGTAAAAGTTAACAAAACAAATTAACCTATTATCTTATTTTAGCCAGACACCAAATAAAGGTAATAAATATCAAATAATATATTATTATTTATTTTCACTCTCCATTTAAGGTTATTATATAGACTTATACACACATGACCACATTCATCTAAAGGTGACCATATGCATATACTGATGATCACATACATATAAAGATGAACACCTACACATGTAGACCATTGCCTTCATATGTAGTCAGTCATTTGCATATGTAGATGACCAACTATATATGCAAATAACCAATTGCATATGCAGGTGTCTATTTTCATATGCAAAAGAATGTCTACATATATAGGTGGCCATATGCATACATAGATAGCCTTATGTCTATGCAAATGAAAAAATATGTCTATAGATGACCATTTGCATATACAAGTGGTGGTCTGCATATGCAATTATTCACATGTATATGCATATAGTCATCATTTTTTGTAGGTAGTTGTCTACGTAGGCAAGTATTCTTCGTTTAATCTTTACCATTAAGGTTTAATAATAATTTCAAGGTCCAACCATTTTTCATGAAGAACCCACTAATAACTCTTTTAAAGATATACCTCCACTTGAAGACATAATTGGGTATGAAAGGACCTCACTAAATTCAAGGAAAAGGACACTGGAGGGTGATGTCATCGATGTCGATGAAGACATGCCTCCACTGAAATATGTACCTAGGTATGAAATGACAAACACAAGTATTAAATTTTTAATTATTTATTATATTTTTATTTATTTTCACTTTTATATTATGTTTTAATAATAGTTACAAGGTCTACAATTTTTTCATATAGAACCCACAAATAACCTATTTGAAGATATGTCTTGACTAGAAGATTGTATATTAGGATTGGCCCCCAACAAAAGTAGAAATTATTGGTATAATAAACTAGTATAGTGCACATTTTTTTATTTTATTCATTCACATGGAACACATTCATTACGTACTTGGTACATCCTCACCACTATTTATATCATGCCTGAAGGAAAGAAACATGTTTGGAGGTTAATTAGTTATCATTAATTTGAAATTCTTATATTTATACACACAATAGTGTTGCCTCACTTAAAAAATAGGAACAATGACTATTTCAGAGAGATACAACTTTAACTTAGATTAAACATTTTAAGAATAAACCAAGATAGGTAAAATGGAAAGTAAGATTGTGAGCTAATGAAATTGGAAGTAAACCAAGTAAGTTAATAATTTTAAGAATAAATTTTTTAAATCAATTAGTTATTAAATTTATGTCTCTAAATCTGCCTCCACATTATTCTAGCAATTCAGCAAAGTGAAATTACTACTTTATCTTAGGATATAAATCTTGATTATAAAGTATGACTTAATTTGAAAATATAAAACAATTTCATTGAAATTAGTTATTGTCCATATATGATAATTTAGTATTTGAAAGTTTAAATTTGATTTTTTTAATTAGAACAATGAAATTATACACATGAAATAATATGAAATATAATTACCCTATAACATGAAAGTAGAGAAGTGTTTTCCTGATTATCGAGACATTTAGATGAATGTTGAAGATTTGAAAACTTGAGGGTTATAAAGTCTCAATTTGAAACCCTTTGAATGTTCTAGAGTTATAAATATTATATGCTCCAAATCTCATTTGACTGTATAGAACGTTCTATAAAATATTTAAATGCATAGAAACACTAACTATGGCTTTCTACATATAAAAAGTGTAACTATAAATGTTGAGTATCACTAGACTCTAATGTGGGATAGGTTTTAACATGGAGATCAATCACACTACTAAAAATGGATCTAGATTATATTCTAAACTTTGCAACTTTGAAACTTTAAAATTTTGAAACTTTTACACTAGAGATTTTTTTAAATCTACATATATTATCCTGAACATGAATGAGTGGCATGCCCAATATACTGCACCAAATTGATATTGAATGCGATATGATTTTTATAACTATCGAAACTTTTAATTGTTTTAAAAACATTAAATAAAGGAAAGAGTGCACATGCATGTCACAACCCTCATAATCTAAAAAGTTTTAATAATGTTGTATTTTTTGCAACTATATAGTGCAATAAATCTTGAATTTTTCTGATGAAGACTAGAATTTTTAAAAGAATATTATTTTAATGTCCCCATTTTGAGATGAGAGACACACATTGAAAGTCACTTATCTCAAAAGAGATTTTTTAAATATGTGAAATATGTAATCATGTATTAACATGTGACTATTTGAATTATATGTGTATTAAAATATAAAATGTAATATTGAATTTCATATGAAACATGTGTTAAATAGATAGATCATTAAAGCACATAAGCAACATGTACATAATATATACAATGGTGCAATAATAATAATAATAATAATAATAATAATAATAATAATAATAATAATAATAATAATAATAATAATAATAATAATAATAATAATAAAGAAGAAGAAATAGGAGTATAATGGGAATCAAAGTGGTAGGAAGAAAATAAGTATTACTTTGATTTTAAAATGAAGACAAGGATGAATAATGATTATTCATGCTTTTATTTAGTTATCACTAATTATATTATTAAAAATATAATTTAATTTAAAATAATTTATAATATTTTCTCATTAACGTTTCTTTATTAAAATATATATTTTAGAGTAATTATATTTTAATTTTTTCCTTTATATTTACAACTATTTTTTTTTTAAGAAATATTATAACTCAATATTCAGAGAAAAATCTTCAATTAAATTTAAACACTAAATATAATTTTATTAACTATTATTATCATTAAATGTTGAATTCTCAAAGGATTATGATATATAAAAAATATTATTTAATATTATTATGAAATCTAATCCTATATGAAATTTAGTTTTAGTTATAATATTTTTTACTTTATTATAAATTTACTAATTGTCTTTCTAAAAATAATTAATACCTAAATAATATCTTAGAACCAAATGTGGGTAGTAAATGTTTTATTGATTATTATTATTCTCAATAAGTGTTTATAAAATTTGACTCTCGATGGAGTCTAATCCTTCAGATACATGACCGAAAACTTAATGTTACAAAATTAGGAGGAGTACATTTTCAAAAGAGAAGATAGAAAAACCAAAGGCCAAAACATAATGTTGACAATCAAACTGACCCTTGAATTAGATTGTTGGAACAGAATAGGCCATTTTGTCTTTTAAATTTGAGTTTCACGTAGGATTGAAAATTCAAGATAATATTTTAAGCTTGTCCAACACATTCAAAAATTCATAACGGGAGAAAGGTGAGAGACTATCGCTGCAGTCCATACCTGCACTATAGTGATAAACTCAATTATGATGAGTAATTAATATTAAAGAAAGTATAAATCATCAATCGAATTCTCTAGTGTTCCGTTTGAAACTATCAAAAAGGAGGTTAAGTCATCAAGAAACCGTTAACACTAAGATTAATGCATCATAAGTATTTTGGTAACAAACAACAAAAAATAATGAGATTGAGCTAAAGGAAGATTCCTTTAATTTTCACTCAACAAATTTAAGAAAAGAGCCTTAGTTTTCAGTTTCACTATGGCTAATTTTTCCATTACCTCCTTAACCAAATTAACCATGAATATTTTTTTATTCAATTTGTCGTCTGCTAAAACATATATGGAACAAACCGACTTTTTGTACAACATTGTTTCTGAAAACTAAAAGCCTCTAAACGTGCTTAACGTACTATAACACACAACAAACGTGTGAGTTATTCTAAAAGCAATGGCATAATATTCCTTTTCCTTGTGCACATCACGTTATTGTCCTGTCTGTCACCGAGAATTCTTCTCATTTCCATGCACCGTGTCTTGCTGTAGAAAGGATGACATTTTATATTTATTTTAAGAAAAAGTCGATGTGTTAAAAAGTGAACACTGTAGACCTGAAAATTCTGGCCAATACTATTTTGGCATATTTATTTTTGTTAAGAATATATAATAAATGGATGACTTTTTTCTTACTAATATTGTAATATTATTTTAGCATATTCGCTTTCGTTAACAATATATAATAAATGTATGACTTTTTTCTTAGTGTATTTGACTATTGTGAAGAAATCATCACTTAATCAATCGGCAATTAAGTAATCACAATAATATTTTTTGTCATAACTTAAGCAATGGATTCAGAGCAAGTTTGACATATAAAGCATGTACCTGCCCTTAAGACAAAGGCAGGTTAAAGAAATAATATGGCAAGGTTCATTAGGGGGTAGACAAAAAGAGGAGATAACATATATTCTAATATTTTGGTAATGTATATTTATTATAAGATGAGAACGTGGTACCATATTAAATTTGGGTGTTTATATATTTCAAGAAAATTAGTTGTATTTATATAATTTGTTGAATTTTTTTGGATTTTATGATCTTACATAAAAGATGTATGGAGATCAGCCTAAAATAGATATGAACATGTTGTTATTGTTCAATTAAATAAGACAATGAAATTAGTTTTAGTAGAACACTAAACTTCAATAATTCGAGAGATTTACATTACTAAGGCAAAAATCTTGTTAGAAAAAATAATTAGTGAAGGTCACCAAAACATTATACAATTTAAGTGAGGACCAATTTTGGCTTACATCAACTTTGGTGATTGACTATTTGAAGACTTATTGTGATCCATAATTTAGGTGCATATTCCACGCTAAACTTCACTATCTCAGATTCTATGTTCCTAACATACCACGTGGTTAATAGATGATTATTCCTAAATGAATTTCAATGCTAATATAAAGACAAATAATTTTTGAAAATGAAATGACAAGATAAAAGCACAAGAATACACAACGCATAAAATGAACATAATTTATGACTTATATAATACTACCCTATCCAATTCCTACAAAAAACTATTTTGCACTTTCTTTAACACTTGAAAATAACTAACACAAATGGAACAACCATCATAATTAGGAAACAATGAGACAATATAAACTAGGACCCAAACTTATAAATTGCAATGTGAATCTATCTTCACGAGACTTCTCATTGTATTTCCAATGTACTGTGCCTTTTATAAAAGTTGTATACATTTCTCTTTCTTTTAAAACCCATTAAAAATCTCAAATGAATTGATGTAAGGAAGTGGAAACATTTACAACCATTCATATTCTAATATTTTGAACAATATTTAATTGCCACAATTTATAGATTGATGATTACAACACTATTGGAGTAATTTTGTAACTACCAATTACCAAAACTAACAATTATAATATTTATAAAATTGCTACCTATATGTACAAATAGTTTTATAATTATAATAATAATAATAATAATAATAATAATAATAATAATAATAATAATAATAATAATAATAATAATAATAGTTGATATGTAATTTAGCATTCTAAAGATGCCTACACCACACTTATATTTATTTTTCCAATACAACTTATATGAATCAATATATTAATATAAAATATTTTATGAAGATAAATTAAATTAATTAATAATAATAATAAAAACATACTTAAATAGATTTGAATATTTTATGAAGATAAATTAAATAAATTAATAATAATAAGATCATATTTAAATAGATTTGAATAGCTCGTACATTAAATCCATATTTTAAATTTTATAATTTGAACAATCTTCATTAATTAATTATTATAAAAGAATGATTTATTAATATTTTTTAGTTTATAAACAAGACACAATCACGAGTATTTAGTTTATACATCTTTGTGTTTGAAGGGAAGATTTCTAACTAATGATAAGGGACCAAAATCTTCTTGTTTCTTCCTTCATGATTGTAAAAGACTTATGTGCATATGGAATTTTTAATTAGTAAACATTCATCATATAGGTTTTTAAAATGGTAAAATTTTATAATTATTATTTTTATAATAGATTTTGAAGGAGCTTTATTATTCTATATTTTATAGTATTATTTTTTTTAATTAATATATATTTAAAATAAATTTTTAATTTTTCTAAGGGTGTAAAGAATTTTGGAAGGAATTTTAAATAGTGTTATGGATATATAGTATTATATAGTTTAATATAAGGTTTTGGTTTTGCGAGTAGGTAATAATCATTTAATTTGATTTGTTATATTATGATAGGATATTTCAAAGTGAGTTAGGTGGTGATGATCAAGGACAATGATAGGATATTTAAGAATATATTGTACACCAAATGGTCACATCATATACATGTCTCTATTTTAAGAAATTTTTGTGTTTTCATGTTTTATACCAATTAAAATAAGTTTTGTAGCTTCCAAGGTCTCGGAGGCATATTTTATTCACTGTGTTATGACATATATCTTTGTTCTTTAATTAGAGTTGAGGTAAGTCTCAAATATTTTGAAAATTACATGTCACGTGGGTATATAAGCATGCAACATTGGTGATATAGTGCAAAATCCATGGTGAAAGAGTTATCAATTGATATAAAATGTTATCGATTAATGATTGGTCCTAGATTAATCTATAGATCTTAATATGATTTTCATAACAAAACATTAAACTTAATTGAATTAAAATATTGATACAAAATATTATATTACAAATCTACACTGCAATACCATGTTTCTTAACAAATAACATGCACACTTATCTACACCTACTAACAAGTCTAATAATTATACAAGGCAAAAAAATATCATGATAGGTGTACCAAACATACATATATATTTGATAAGGATAATCAAATACTAATAGAAAATAACATGATGTCTAATAGTCCCTAGACTAGAGTACTTTCAAATAGTAAACTTAAACAAAAAAAAGTGTCACATTCTAGCTATTCTAAATCAAATCAATCCTAGGTCTTTAAGAATATTAATCCAATATTATTTGTTTTTTTAATATGATGTATTTAGGTATATATTTTTAATAAAAATAATAATATTTCTAATAATATATTATATTATTATAAAATGTATTTCAATTATGTATATTGTATAATTATTTTATTATAATACTATATAATATAATATTATATTATTATAGTATATATGATTATAATATTATATGAGAGCAGTGGCTATGATTTACATTCCATTATTAAAAATAACTTTATTTTATGAAAATAAAATATTACATCTATTTTTATGATTAAATTGCTATACAACTCAATGTTTAATATGTAGCTTGAATAAGCTTTGCATTTCAATTGATGTTGGGATAAGACATTGATGTATCATAATATATCCTATATGTCTAGAGACATTAATTAGGTTTAAAAACATATATACCTACAACTTAATGGATATCATAAACCAAAGGGTCCATAAAGCAATAAATTATTATATATAATATAATATAATAATATAATATTAGTTTTGATGAACATGTTAACACCATTTGAAAGACAAGCATATTTTATATGATATCATTTCCTATAAGGTCCATATTGTGTAACAACCCAAATTCAAAACAAATGTTGGATTTACATGATATATACCCATTACAAAGGGGTGCACAACTTACATGATGGTGGAATATTTAATTGAAAATTTTCTATTATCAAAAGTGGATGAGATCCTTGTGATATATTATTTGATTAAAAAAAGACCTACATCGATATTTATTACTTCTTATATTAAAATCATGTATTTTAATTTTATATATATATATATATATATATATATATATATATATATATATATATATATATATATATATATATAACATTTTATAAAGTTTTTACATATTATAATACAATAATTATAATATTATATATATATATATATATATATATCTATATATATATATATATATAATGTTTTATGTTTCATAACGAGTCCACTCCTTCCCATGTACAACAAATGCTTTAAGTATATAATTTTACTCTCATAATTCTTCACTTATAATTATGTATATTTTCTATTATAGTGGATTTCTATGCTCCAGTTTTGGCTCAACTTAGCCATAAAACTTAGTATCTATAAATAGCCTTATTGATCATCTGCAGTGGAAGATGAAAGAGGGTGGAAGAGGAGTTGGACAAAAAACTCCATCACCATGTTCACAATATATCAGTGTCACCATTCCAATAATGTCTTGATTCAAAAAAGGAAATAAATCCTCTTATCACGTGCAATTAGGTTATTGGCTTCGTTTTGTTGTGATCAGAACAAATGATGGCTTGGTGGCCACCGTCTCGCTTCTATTAGGTGTAATCACAGTGAAATAGAACTAAAAACTCATTGTAATTTTTGGTTATGCATACATTGTGGTAGAATTTGTATCATGACCATTCGGTAAATTATTTCTATTCAAATGCAATGAGACATAGAAATCTTCACCTTGAAGAGAAACAAGATTAACAAAGCTAAAATATCGATACATAAATTTAAACCCTTTACTCCCTCTACCATCAATAAATTTGGGTATCATGTGTCTTTATCCCATATACATGCGTAATTCAAACATATTATGTGTTAAATGAAATGGTCCACATTATTTGTTTCAATCATGAGGTCGTGATTCACTTGACTTGGTCTTATCTAAGTGCTTGGAAGATTGACATGTTATAATTTCTAGTCATTGGAATTTGTATAAGACCACCTCCTTTAAAAAACTGAGACAGGGTACACTTCCCTTAATGTCCTTTTTATTTTAAGTAACTTTCATATCATTTTAAGAGGTACGTAAAATCATGTAACTATGTAAATCTATAAATAATTGAAATGAATAATTTTCTATCAAAAGTTGATTGATATGACTTAAAATGTTGATATTTTACTCCGATATGGTATATAATATTGTTGTCAAATATATTATTCATTTATGCAATAATTGAGGTTGAATAAAATAGTTCTTAAAGATATCAAATCCACCTTCAATGCCATTATACTCAAGGTTGGTTTCATAGATTATTTTGACTCATTCAAGACCATATCCCTTAGTAATGTGGTTTGTAAACTAAATTATAAATTCATGGCTAACATGTTAAAAATAGTTCTTAAAAAACATATTTCTCAGGAGTAAAGAGTGTCATAGTTATGAACAAATCCTTGATGATAATAAATTATTTTTCATGAACTAATCAATTAAATTTATTCTTGGAATCAGAATGTTATGTTGATCAGGTTGAACAAGAACAAGCCATTTAGTACATTAAATTGGTACTTCTTTCCTATTATCCTAAAAAAAATAGGGTTCAATAAAGATTGGCATAATATGGTGTCTAATTATATTAGACCTCCAAAAACATTTGTGCATGTGAATTATGATATTACTAATTTTTTGGAGGACCAATAGGGTTAAAAAAATGAGATCTTTTATCTCCTTATATTTTTATGATTGTGGCCAAATCTATATGGATCTCATGTTTGGAACTTGATGACTAAGTATATTAACATCCTAAAATAATTACATCGATGGAGGATTGGGAAAAGGTGACAAAGATAATTTTTTGTTAGAATCTTAGATGTGATTTGAATCCCTTGATATCATGAGTTATCATGACAAGATTTATGGATCCTTGTAAGATCTATCCACTTTAATAATAAAGATGAAAATTTGATATATTTGGGTTCTAATTCTGAAAACTACTCAATTAATTTTCAAATAATGATTGATATAACATAAATTTGGATTTGTAGTATTTCCTTCTTAATCATTTTCCTTTTCCAACTAGGCATATTTTGAACAAGTTTGGCCTCCCTAAAATTTAAGTTTTTATTTTTTATTTTTACTTATAATAAAATTCTAACTCAATCAAATTTAGGAAAAAGAGATTTTGAAGGTACCTCATGGTGTCATCTTTATATATAGTTAATAAGATACTACACATCTATTTATTTATTTCCTTTTCACTAAATAAATTTGGGATTTCATCTTTAATAATTTTATTTTATTTTTTCTCTCTAAGAAGACCTTAAAAACATTTCTATTTTCATATAAATATGCTCTAAGATATCCACCATAGTAAAAACCCGTATATACATTCTAGCATGATTTTTTACAATGGGTGGTTAGAAAGGAAGAAAAAGATTTTCAAAGTGAACATAAAAATATAACACTCCTTATGGAAATCATCCTAAGAAACAACCAAATATTTAATCAAAATTTGGCTACCAAAAGATGGGAAAATACTCCTAAAGATGCTTGCATGTTTGAAAACTTCAAAGGAGTACTTCAAGGTATCCCTAATTTTGTAATAAAAAATAATGGTAGAAGTAGCAAAGTAATATCTTGGGTTCCTCATTAAGGCTTAACTATAAAGTTAAAATTAAATTGGGTAGTTAATGTAATGTTTGTTGGACTAGATCGAGTGGAATTTTTTAAAATAGAAAGGGTGCCTTGTTTTTGGTATCCTATGAAGGTTTAGGAAAACACATTAATATTTTTTCATTAAGTGCATGTTTTACAAGAATCCATTCATCTTGTGAGGAAAATAAATAAATGAACATTTTTATCAAGGTTACTTGTCAACTCATCACTCATGCCCTAAAAAAGAAGGCTACTATGCACTATCATTAATATCATCATTGATGCTTCTATAAACTTATTAGTTTATTTCTCTTTCTTGTTTATTCTACAAAATCAAAAAGACAAATGTAAAGTTGTTTTTCCTTCAATCTAACATTTTTGTGGAGAAATTATTTTTGGATATTAATAGATTTCAAATTGAGTGACATCTCCTAATGAATTCAAATATCTCTCAAATTATTAATGGATATTTCCAAGGATCTTCATATTTCACAATTTGATGGGCGTTAATTCTCCGTTAATTCCTTTTGGATGTGACATGATAGATTTTACAACAATATTTATGTGGAAATGTTTTAGTTTGAGATAATATAAAATCATATTCTCTCCCATGTCTTTGGCCATTTTGGTATGTAGTGGGAGTGATGGTGGACAAGGCTCTCAGATATGTTCTCCATTCCCTATTGAATTTGGGTCTGTTTTCCTTTGAAGGTTTGATTATTTGAATCAGTATAATGAAAATGGAAATTTACTTGGTTATTTTTATTTTAAATTACAATGAAATTATGGTCTAGGATAAGTGTTTCCACTACTTCATTGAATAAGTGGAAACGGGTATGTTGAGATAGTAGTCTACACATTTTCATTTTCTATAAAAATGATTGTTTTTTGTGTTCAAATATGCCATACATTTTTTAATTAAATCTTTCAAAACTTTCTTTTGTTTTGCTTATTTACTCTTTTTTTTTGGTTAAAAAGTGTTTATTGTCGTAAAAAAATTGTACGATTTAATTTTTTTCCCTTAAAAAAGGTAGTCTTTTTTCATTGTTCTCTTTACTTTTCAAGAGGGTTAAATTATTTATTGTGATTTGAAATCTCTTTAAAGTTGTTGACTTTGTTTTGGACTTCTATATTTCATATGTATGCTTTATTATTTTACAAAATCATAAATGCTAAGAGTAGTCTATATTATGTGATTGGTGTAGGCTCTCTCAAGTTTATGTATGGGGGAGAAAAAAGACTTTCAAGGGTGTTTGGATTCATCTTCAAGAGAAAATACTTGTTCCATCTAAGGAATATAATCCAAAGTCAATATTTCTAGGGAGAAGAACACAAAAATAATATCTATATATGATCTATGGATGTTGTGTATAGTTTTTTTATAACAATGAGGATGACCTAAACTTAATGCAACTATTGAACTAGGGAGTTTTACATAAAAACTACTATGTTGACTACACCATAAAATATTGATATCGAGAAGTCCTCTCTACTAAAAATTATTAAAGGTAAATAATTAATCAACTGGTGGCATAAAATGTTATTTCATACATACTTGTCTATAAGGTTAGCTGAGGGTGATTTAGTGGACTATGTGCTTCAGGGAATGAATGGTCCTAATCAATCCACTCGCAAGTTGGATATTTTCAACCAAAGGTGTAGAAAAATTAGCCTCAATATTGACTCCTAATAGAAAGGGAGTTAGAAATGGTTTAAAATTAACGATTTGAAACTGAGCTAGAAGATTGAATGCATATGTGGGAAGCGCAAGTGAAATACTTGAATCAAACAATGAAATTTTGATGCCAAGTAAGTAATGTAGAAGATTCGAGTCTACCATATATAATATATTATATAGATCTATCTTCACAATTGTAATAGATTATGTGTAACTCTTGGAGATCAAAATTTCATCAACATAAAGGACCAGTATTAGTTAAGAATCATCTTGTCTCAATAAGTATACATTGGGGTCTAAATGACACCTTTTGAAACATGAAATAAGGAGGAATGGATCCATCTTGAAGTACCAAGCAATAGGGTCCTATTTGTGACCATAGATGGATTTTCTATGTCTACAAACTAAGGATCAATCCTAAACAAACCTAGGTGGCTACTTTATGTAGATCTTCTCCTCAAAGTCTCCTTGAATGAAAGCACTCTTCACATCCATTTGGTGCACATCTTAACCATGTAATGTGGTAATAGATAGTGTGAGTTGGATTGATATAATATTTTTAATAGGTGCAAAGGTCCCTAAATAGTCAATTTCATCTACCTATGAAAAACTTTTGGAAACCAATTGTGCTTTATACTTATAAATTTACCCATTTACTACATAATTTCATTGATATATCCACCTTCATTGAACCATCTTCCTTCCCTTAGGAAGTGAACTCAAAGGCCAAGTGTGATTTTTTATTAAGGAATAATATTCATCCAACATAGAATTATCCCACTCAAGTATGCTTTAAACATCTTAAAATGTCTATGGATCTTAAATTAAATAAAATAAATCATGTATACCTATTTGATAATCTACTTGAGTATGTTTGTCATATGTTGGATCCCCCGTCCAAGTGCTTATAGTCTAAATGTGTTTACCTACACAAAAGGGGCCCAGATGTGGGTGAGTAAAGTGAAAACTACTCAAGCTATGAAACATGACTAGAGGTGGATGTGGAAGACTCCCCATCATTGCCCTTATTTTTATAACTAGAAGAATAAGAAGAAGACACTAGCTCATAAACTTACTTTAGATGATCCAATTCAGAAGAAGAATCATCAAGTCTAAGTGAATCCACCAAAGGATAAGAAGTGTCAAGTGTTGATTCTTTTGGACTCTCCTAAAATTCCATGTCATTTTTGTTAAGTTGTTCAACGTATTAGTAGTTAAGGTGGACAAATCAATCATGCCATAATTTTTTAACTCCATTTGACTAAGTCAATAATGCAATAAAAAAAGAATCAAGTGAAAAATGTGAAAAGGTGTATAACCTATCTTGATGATTTGGCCTACCTACTTCCACTACATAATCACTATGTAACTCCATGATGATAACTTAATCTGGTAAAAATTTAACCCTCATGACTTTACAGATATGAGTGATTTGATACACTAATAAGAGATTGGTTAAAAGAGAAGACACAATTAAAACATTATTGAATGTTCCTCCTTCCATTTTAACATCCGTATCCCTATAACTATTACAAAAGTGTCATCACCCAAATTGATGGAAGACATGCTACAATGATCTAAGGAAGAAAACTCAACTAGTGAAGAGCCCATGTGGTGAGAATCACCTGAGTCAATAACCCATGATTATGTTGAATCTACAACTACTACAAGATCCTTTCCCTTTGCCTTGAAAGAATATTGAGTTGATGAATTTTTCTTCTCTAGGAGATGAGTTATGTGATCTATTTGCTTCTTCTCTCACTTTTTTCATCATGCCCATTTTTCTTATAATAAGCACACTTAACCTTCTATTTCTTAGGTTTAACAAAACGTGAAAGAATGAAAGAAGTTAAATATGAAAAACAGAAAACAAACAAGAAAACTTGGATCATTAATACCTATTAGGTAAAATTTATGTGATCAAAATATGATTGTAAATTATCAACTCAAACTTTATTATGTGTGTCTAATTGAGATAACAACTATCACTATTCTGGGTCAGGATCAACCAAAAATAGTCAATATGGACTGTCACTCTTGACCCCTATGGGTTGATCTAGACTTGAATGGGAATACAAAAAATTAATGACATAATCAATAACACTTTCTTTAAACATTATTGTATGTTTTATTTAAACCTTCAACTATGTACATATGACTTTCAAATGACTTATTCAAGGCTGAAACCCAACTAGGGCTTATGATAGTTAAAAACCTACAAAAAGATAAGGAGAGGGTGCAATTGTTTGAGCTGAACCCAATCACCCCTATGATGATTCAACATTTCCTATGTATCCAAAGTAATCTAAAGAGGGAATTAAGATTCATTTAGTTCTCCCACCTAGAGTTCTTAGTGTGATAATTATCCATTGTTACATGTATACATCTAGAGATGACTTGAATACTTGAGAATTATTTATTTGAATGGGATAGAATAAAATTGTGAATTGGTTAAGTGGCAATTAAAGTTAATAGAATAAAATTTGGAAAGAATACAAAATATTTTATTAGTGTGTAATAGTATAAGTGTGTTCCAATAGTGAAATTGCCAAGCAATAGAATAATTGGTTTAGATGTGCATTTATATAAATTCAAATGAGTGAAACTTCATGATACATATCCTCAAAATATTGACCAACCTAAAAGAAAGGGTTCCATTTTTAACAATATTTGTTTCTGGATAAAGGAAAACATCAACCTGTAAAGGTCTTAATGGATTGGAGATCCCTACCTACATCGGTCAATTCTAACTTGAGAAAGATAAAGTTTGCTATTAAGAATTTAAATTGTTCATACATATGCTTAAGAAAGATTTTATAAATTATAACATTAATGTTGATGTAAATAAAACATGGAAATGATGGACCCATATAAGAACTTAGGATAGAGTGAGGTGCTAAAATAGGACCAATTTAAGTATTTAAGTCAATTAAATTAAATGTGGGCCAAAACTAACATTATCAAGTATTCATGACTAAATTTGAGTATCTATATTTACCACTTTAAAATATAAATGAAATTAATAGATTAAAAATAAAAATATACCTATGTGTATAAAACACACTTTGCCTTTGCAAGGAAGCTCCAAACATGTAGGACACTCTATATCAAATTCTGCAATGAGACAAAGGTAGTCAATTCCCATATGTGAAATTTAAAATTAAAATGTAGCTTCTACTTGAAAATATTTTAAAGAACAAGGATTATCCCTATATGTGTGAAACTTATGTTGCTATTGTAACTTTATTTGAATATGATGGTTCCTTGCTATACTAAAAAATTGGTACTTTTTATGAAACACTTGGAAGAATATGTTCCTTTGATGAACCATGGTGAATTGAGGGTGATCAAGCCCCATATTGAAGTGAAAATCTATATAAAATAGAACCCATGGAGTGAAACAAAACCTAGATTTATGATGCTAGTCCTTATAACACCAAGATGAAAACACGTTAGAATCCATAATGGGTTTGAAAGATATAATGTTGAAGGGTGTTGAATCTCCAATATGTTTTAGGAACTTAACTGAATCAACCACTATAGATGGCACATATGATTTGATTATTTTTTTCCTTAGTTCATGTGATACTTGTAATATAAGTTTGAAATTTCACAAATCACCATAGAATAAATTAACGGTATCCTTGCCCTTATCATGAATTTTTACTTATAAAAAAATATGTGCATGAGTTAGTATCTTTCCCCTTGAATTTGAAAAATGTATTATAGATTGAATGAATATATTTCATGACCCTATGTGAGAAATTAAAAATCTATAACTTTATATAAATGTAAACATTTCAATTTTTATTTGAAGCTTGATGCATATGCCTATGCATATGCACCTAAAATTTATGAATATGTAATATGTTCCTATAATGTGAATGCACATACATGCATATGCCCTATAATATGTACTAATGACTAAATTTTGAGCCTATATGAATTATATGAATCTATATTATATACCCAAAATTCATTTTTTATTTATTGGGGATTATCTCTATATGAAAATCCTACTAGAATGCCCTCCTTTTAAAATGAGGTATGTGTCTTGAAAGTCACTCAACTAGAAATAAAAGTTAACTGCATCATGTGTATCAAGATACAATCATTGAATATCATAACATATTTGAACAAATATTTCATCATAGTAAGATATGTATCATTCAGAGCATGTATGCAAAATATGAGACAAGGTCTAAAGTGTCAAATCTAGGTAAATGTATTAATGAAGCTCATATTAATAGTTGTAATAGAATAATCCTACACATTATTTAGTGTATGAGATGGATTATGGTGCTCATAAAAATCAATAAGATAAACCACAATGTTACTTAAAGGGCTAAGAGACAACACACAAAAGAGATAAAAATGTCATAAACTCAAAGAAGGCCAAAATCCAAACATAATAAAACCAAGGTCCATTTAATAAATAAATAGGAATATGTATCAATCACACACAAAGGCTAAGGGCCATTCACTAAATGGACATGATTATGTCACAATCACACACAAAGGCCAGGGATCATACACATTAAATAAGCAAAGTCTAATATACTATGTACAAGTAATACCATCAATGAAGTATGAGACTAGAAATATAATCTACACCATATATATGTAAGTGATCATATCCTAGAAAATAACATATCCATGTACACAATGTAAGAAAAAGATGTTACCAAGAAATTTATAAAGAAAATATATCTCAATATAGAATCAGGGTTATAGAATGGTAACACCTGTAAATATCATAATATTTGGATAAGATGTCTCCTGGCATGGACACTAGGTAAAAGAAAGTCCAACATCTAAGTTTATGCACACTCTTTGTGTTTTACAGAAAACTCATAAATACCAATGAAATGAATGTGTCATAGAAAAATATTATGCTATATACCAATAATAGAATAAATAACATAGTCACAATGATGTAAAATAGACATCTCATCATGTTTAGGTCATGATTTTGGTTTTTAAAACTATTTTGAATGTTTTTGTATTTTTGTAATTTTTTAAATTTTTTTTACTTTTTTTAGTCTTGAAACAAGAAGAATAAAGACAAGGAAATAAAACATGGGTTAAAAAATAGAAGAAAAAGATGAAATCTAAAAATTTTGTAACATATATTGATGTAACGTAAACACTAAATATGATGGCATGACCATGCATAAGAAAGATGTGTTGAGGTAAATTAAACCTCAATTTTGTTGCATTTGTCAACACCAAGGGAATTTGGGTCATTCTGACTTGATCCAGATGTCTATTCTTAAATTCCAGTCCATATGTCTATTATTAAATTCTTGGTCATGTTGGGAAAGAACATTCAAGGATTAGGAGTAGGATGACTAATTTTTAATCTATTTTTCCAAATGAGTCTTTGATATTTATCCTTCTCATTCTAACAATCCACTTAAAAATAGTTTAGAATTTTATCATTGGTTATCCTATTTGATGACTGCATATTATTGAAACGTGCATTAATTCTATGTAATTTTTCATATGCATGAATTTAGTTTCAAATTACACTTGAGAGATTTAGATTAAGTTTTGTTTATCACATGTATTGTTTTCCAATTTTTTGCTGACCATACTTAGTAACTATAAGAAACAAACTTTCATTTATGTTTTAAACCATAGTATTATTTTTTATAATTTTTGTGTTCTATAAATCATGACCTATGTATTTTACACTTCAACCCAGCCAAGACATCAATATTTTAGAATCTTTACTTTATTATTATCTTTATCAGATGATCGTACATGGCCTGATATGCATAGAATACTTATTACAACTCCATTATTTTGGCTTAGTTTACACCGATTTCCTCCTTGCTAGTAAAGGGTGAGATAGAGTGTGTCAGGCCTCATGTTTTCATGTTTACATGATATCTCATTAATTCATGGCTACATTAAGTGGACATGTCCTCAGCTTAGAGCCCCACCTATCATGATTTGTAAACTTTATAGAAGAAACAACACATGAACAACTAAATTATTTCATAAATACCTCATATTTATTTAAAAATTAAAGATGTATATTAGTTCCTTCTAGTAGATAGTAGTAAAAATAAATTTTAAAATTTAATATATTTGTTTATGTAATTGTTTCATAATATTTATCAATAAAAAAATATAAAGATAACATATATAAAAAATTAATCAAAAATTTAATTAATTTAAAAATAATCTGATATACGATCAAGTCATGTAGTGTTTAATATTTCTTTCTTCAAAAATATATCAAGAATAACTCTTTTTAATATATGGTATATGTATGTTAAAATTTAAAGCTTCTAGGTAGGAAATAAATAAGAATTTCAAATCTCCTACTCTAAACATAATTATATCTCCAACCAATCAAACAAAAGAGAGTAAAACACATACATCTTCACCTAAGAATGAATATTCTCTCCATCGACGTGGATGTGCTCATGAAAAATTAATTTGTGGTTGCTCAAAACGTGTGCAATATTTCAATAACTACGAGTATAATTTCTTGATGATTACTTGATCGGTAAGAATGAATGATGAAATGATGGATTTATATATGTTTTGTTGATAATATGGATAGTTGAGATTGATCATTCAAATTAGAAACTCTAAATTGGGATAAATATTTCCTAAATATTTAACCAAGTATGTTTCCATTTAGAGATTAAGTTGACTGAATTGTTGTTATTTGTTAAAGAGTGATGAGGAATTAACTGATTTATTTCCTCTTTGTGTAAGTGTTAATTAATTTTTTCCCTCTTGGGAAACTAAGTGATGGGTGAGTCAACTAATTTTTTTCTAAATAGAGATCGATTTAAGTAGTTGATAGGATGTGTACAATAAGTTTCTAATTTTGAACCAGGTAGTTGGATGAATGTTGACATGTGAAGACATGGAGTGGAAAGGGTCAGAATAATTTCTATTTTATTTAATTATTTAAATTAAATATGGTGCATGGATTTTATTATAATTAATTAGTTAACTAATTAATTAATTAACTAATTAATTAATTAAACTCATAATCAATTAATCAATTAATTAATTAATTAATTAATTAATTAATATATGATTAATAAATGTAGGATCATGCTAATGTGAAGATAATTAATATTTCATGTAGTGAAATTGTTAGATTTTGGATGAATTAGTGCAAGACATCTAAAAATCTATTGTTGATAGATTAGAGTAAGCTAGTTAATGATTGATTAGAAAAGGGTGTGATGATGATGATATTTTTAGTATCAAAATTAGGGTGTCTAAATTTACCATTATTTGGAAGGATGTTGTGACTAAAATAAACATTGAAGTTTTAATGACTATAAAAAGAGTAAGACCAGTGCACTAAGATAACCCTAGTGACATGATAAGGATGATGTGCCGTCAAGAGATCATGTAGATATTAAATACATAAAGGGGCTCTTGAATTAAGAAGAGTTGTGTTAGGGATAATACTTTTAGGTAAAATGGGGGGATGGGGTGAATAAATAGGATGGAATGGTAGATGGTAGGTCATTTTTACCTTGGCCAATTAGCAAATTTGAGTTATAACCTTGAAGAGACCTTGAAAAATGATGCACAAAATTTCCACACACAAACAACATAAAAAACACAAGAGTGTACTGTCAATTGGAGGGTGGCAGTAGAAAAATAAGTGAAGAATAAAATTTTTATTAGTAGTTGGCAATTACCAAAAAAATGTTAAAAATTAAAGAAATGATTAAGTGTGATTATGTGTTGGTGATTGAAGGATAAATTTGTTATTATTGTAGCATGAGATAGATAATAAGCATTATTTAGGTTAGAGTAGGACTTCATTGAGGAGGACTATACACTATTGGAGGTCATGGAGTTATTCTATGTGGCTAGGATGTTAGAGATCTGAGTAGACCAAGCCATGTTTATAATCTTGTAGGAGAGATGGGACTTAAAGATAAGTACCTTCAACATGCCACCTAGATATATTATGATTTCCCTAGTGAATGTGGCATGCATCTTGCATATATTGATGCATAGAGATGTGGTTAATTAAAGGAACCCAACCATACATACATCCATGAGGAGAGTGGTAGATCATGATGACATTCCACTAAGGGGCTTGGGTATGGATCTAGATGAGTGCCAAGTTATAGGATGGGTAGACAGACTTCCCTTAGTTATGATGGCTCTTCTCAGTGGCATAGTGTTGCCTGATAAGACTAAGAGATACTTCAAGATGGGGTTAGTAGACATTATTACAATATTTTTAGATGATGCTATAATTATTTATAGGGCCCTTCATATTTCCACATTTGTACATGGATATACATATAGTTTATTACAACTATGGGACCAATATTAGATCATTTACTCTTATTAAATTTTCAGCTTAGGAAGATATTTCTCTTAAGGTTCTGATTGGGCAAATGTGACATAGATTAAATGATGAGCCAATTTACCCTGGATCGGCTATTGTTTTTTGTAGTCAGAGGTGACACTTTAAATATTTGGCATATTACTAGAGGGGAAGAGATTACCTAAGGATAGAGGACATTACATGGTAACCTTATATGTATAATAGGATATATTATGGGTGTACTCTTCTTTAGGTTTGGGCTTGGGAGCATCTTTATCTAGAGCACATGATAGGGCATAGGCTTCATAGTTTAAATGATGACCTAGTTTACTATGGGTCGGATATGGTGTTTTACAGTCATAGGTGATAATTTCAAGATTTGGAATATTAGTAGAGTGTGATATATTACCCAAGGCTAGAGGATATTACATGGAATATTTATAAAGAGAAGGATATAATTTGGTTGCTAGATCGAATGTTTTTGAGATATTCTTAGATTGTTTATTATATCATGGGTAGGCGAGATTATATTATTCTTAGGTATGGACTAGAAATGGTGTTGAGGTTGTTTGGTGTATATAGGACATTCTTTTAGGTCTACATATTTTTATTTGGGTGCAAAAAAGGTAGTTGTAGTGGGGGATTTTATTGGATCAAGGGGCGGTGTTGTCTAGTTGGACTTCCCTATGATATGTACAGTGGGTTATGCATGAGTATATTATCGATGCATGGGCTATATATGACTATAGATAATGGTAAGACTACACCCAACCATTAAGATTGACCATTCTAGACTAGAGACACATGACTTTCCATAATCACATAAATGGGCTTTTGAGGGATCAGCTTCAGAGAAGGTAATGAAAAAAGGATTTGAAAGCAAATAGGGTGATTGGATGGTGGGGGAGACAGAGGTAGAGATGGGTGAATATGAGACTATTAAAATTTAGGTTTATGGGACTATGGTTATGGATATGGATATAGGAATGGGTGGAGGAGATGCCAAAGGTGGAAAAAATAATGGTAGAGTAAAACCTTCAATGCTAGAGATTATGGTGTGAGGGGGAGATGGTAAAGGGCCTTCATATTCAAGATGAGTGGATGATCACGAGGTTACAAACAGTCTTTGATAAGAGATAAAAACATGGGAGTCAATTTTAGATGGTATTTTGATGTATAGAACTAACCATCTTGTTTAATTAGTGGCCATAGATGCAGATGTTACTCATTTTTTAGTTGAGGTTGAGAGGATGAGGATAAAGTTAGAGAGGATAAAATTACATGGGGAATGAATGAGTCTAGACATATAAAGACTACATTACAAGTGAGATATAGCTTGCTTGATATTGGCACCATAGTGGTTAGCACATGTATTTATAGATTTTATCAGAGGCATGAGAGAGGGTTATTACTTCAAGGGTTGCATGAGGCTATTTTACATTAGGATTATACATCTACATCTTATATTAACTATATGACTGGAAATACGAATATTTCATCAAAAATAAGATCAACTCGATTAGTGGGGCTTGATCCAGGATAGGTCCACTTCTAGGGAACCTAATCATTGAGAGATGTGATGAGAGTTCAATTTTTATGCACATATGATTTTTGGATGGATTTTATACATGTAAATGAATATTTTTATATATGTATGTTGGTCTATAGTTAACATGTCTAATTATTTTGATTATGTTTGGATACTATCCAAACATAATCAAAATAATGAGACATGTGAACTATAGACCAACACCAAAATAACCATCATCTCTCTCTATGTGTGTGTGTGTGTACATACATACATACATACATACATACATACATACATACATACATACATACATACATACATATATATATATATATATATATAGAGAGAGAGAGAGAGAGAGAGATGATGGTTATTTTAATGTTGGTCTTTAGTTCACACATACACACACACACACACACACACACACACACACACACACACACACACACACACACACACACACACACACACACATAGAGATATATGATGGTTATTTTGATGTTGGTCTATAGTGCACATGTCTCATTATTTTGATTATGTTTAGATACTCCTAATTTATGATTTTTGATGCACACTTAGTCTCTATTATGGACATTAAGAATGAATGTTAGTTATGGGTAGTTAGTATGATTTAAATTTTATAAAATGAATATATATGGATGGATGCTATGTGATGATGAATTTGGTGCTAATTTTTATCTAAAAATGTTTGATCAACCTTATATTGTTTAAAAGGAATATATATGGATGGATGCTATGTGATGATGAATTTGGTGATAATTTTTATCTAAAAATGTTTGATCAACCTTATATTTACTATATAATATAAGATGCACCATAATATCAAAAACCATGATGGAATTATTTTAATATGTTGTAAGACTAATGCAAACACAATAAGTAATAAATAAACACAATTAAAAATAATTAATAATTAATAAAAACACTCACAAAAAGTAAACAACAAATAAAAGCAAGAAATTAACAAAAACACACAAAAATGGTTATGTGTTACCCTTCATCAGGTTATAAATCTAATGTTTGATGATCAATGATACTAATATTGTTGTTTTCCCTCAAAAAATGATATATTCTAGGTGGTTGTATTGGGAACAATTTATCTTGATAAAGCTACTACAATTTGTTAAAAATAAAACAAGGATTTCAGTTGGACTAAGGACAAGACCAAAAGGTTTTCATAGATTTTTGGATTATTTGTATTATACTATTTCTTTTATTATTCTATACTTTTATGACCAAAAAATATTTTTAAGGTTATCAACAAAGGAAAAAACCAATTCTAACATCAAGGAGTGAGAGAGTAAAAGTTAGATGGTATCATAAAGATGTGAAAGTATCAAAACTCCAAGGATTACAATGCATAAGAAGAATATACCTTAATTTTCCATGTTTTATGTTAATGTTGGTGTTTATACTACAATGTTGTTT
Organism: Torreya grandis; assembly: GCA_037957365.1. Taxonomy (NCBI): domain Eukaryota; kingdom Viridiplantae; phylum Streptophyta; class Pinopsida; order Cupressales; family Taxaceae; genus Torreya; species Torreya grandis. Next base: position 4,670,084 of record JARHVA010000558.1, on the reverse strand, counting down.
GAAAAAGATCCAATATACCAAGATGTTTCCAAAACATGTTCCTAGATCTTTCATTTATTTTACATGTGTGTATGTATGTGTGTGTGTTTTACTCTTTGTTTCTTATTTTAATATCAAATTGATAGAGTTTGAATAGTATAATTTTATTGTTATGTTGCATATATGTCATTTAAATCTTTCTCTCTATTTCCCATTTTAATATTGAATTAAATATTTATATTAAATGTGTTTTTATGAAAATTAAGTATTTACCTTTACCTCATGTGGTAGAAAGTACTACTAGCATACATATCTTAGATAAATCTATGTAAAACACACTAATAGATATCATTCTCGAAGGCCTAAACCATTACTTTACTAATGTCAAAATTCAAAATGGTATAGGTGCCTCGATAATGATATATAAAAATGCATTTCACATACAATTATCTAAGATATATATGCTAGTATATAATATAAAATAATTCATTTAGTATATTATGTGGAAAGTAAGTTTGATACCAACACTCTACCTTAGTAGTGAATTTGACATAGGTAATTTCGTTATGTGCATGGTAACTATTGTGTTGGAAACAATCTATATTTTAATGTGTATGTGCTTAGTTTCAAAAGTCTTAGAATATGAAATGGAGATAATTGACTCCTCAAAAGCATCGAAACATGTCAAAATATAAATCATGTGGAAGCTCTTGTGTTATGCCACACATTTATTATCCCACTTTTTATACTCATCTCCCAACACATGGCATTCCAGATCAATCATCTTTCATGAAAGATTTCATGGTATTCCAGCTCATTGTTTCTTTCTTGAAAGACTCCATTTTTTAGTATATATGTGCCAATTTGATCAACATTCCACGCATATTTTTTACAAAGTCTACAATACATTTTTATTGTGTGTTTTAGGTTTATTGAAACAAGAAATGGTATATAAGTTAGAATTGTGCAAATTACACATCAATGCAAACTCAAAAAATAATCTTTACATCCATTAAAGTTGACCCCTAGTGAGAATTCTGATTTTTCTATGTTTTTTGTATGCAGGGGTTGGCTAATGTATTTTAACACTATTTTTTCATGATAATGAGAAATTTTTGAAAAAATTGCATTGGATGAATAAAAAGGGAGAATTGCTGGAGGATGACACTAATGGCACCAAGGGAGGCCAATAACTATTTTGATCATTCTTCCATAGGTCATGAGTTCAATTGTCAATAATGTTATCAACACATTGTTTGTTTTTATGTAATTCTCATATGTGCAAAATGATCGACATGTTTTCTTATATTTCACATTTGAAACTAATTCAATTAAATTGTGGTAAGTGTTAAATTTTTTTGTGCCCTTTATCTAAAATTTATCAATTCTTATAAGATTTTAATGGTTAAGATTTATTTGTATTGATTTTTACGATCTTTGATCTCGTATCAAATATATGCAAGTAAATATTTATCATAATTCTATTTTAAGAAATCTATTTTTTAAAGAATTTTACATTTTTTAGTTATTTGAACTTAAGACTTACTTTGGTTGAATCCTAAACAAATTGAAATTTTTAGAATTTAGAAGCTTATGCTATCGATATTGACAATGCATATGTTATGACTGTAAAAGTTGAGAATAAGGGCAATGCTTACATGTGGAAGGAATCCAATAAAATATTAAATGAAAATGAACTTAAAATTTGATATAAAAAAAATCCAATATAATTAAATTATATATTAAAAATATAATACAGTATCATATCATATCATATATCATATCTATATATAAACTAGTAGTTACCCCATGGTGAAAAAAAATCCAGAGCTTCTTCATTATGCATATTGAAGTAAATCATCTATATAGCTATAATCTAGCCTTTTGTTCAATCACAACATCTATACAATGGCTTTTTGAGCCATCTTCTTCTATTCAATGGATGCATTAGGAAAATAATTATTCACAGTGCTCAAGTAGACACAATGACACATTGTTTCATTAATGAAGGATGCAATTCCAACCCAGAATAGGTGGAAAAAATTATAATATAAGTTTTACATAGTGTATAACAAATGAAGAGCCCTCAACTGTAAAAAGATAGCTTAGAATGAATGGTGATGAGGAAGAAAAATGAAGAAAAGAAGCAACCTTCTCTGTAGAGATGGGACTTTGATGGGATGTGCTTTGATTGAGATTAGAAAATACTCCCTAAAACAAAAATGTAGAATTAATAACCCAAAATTGAAACTGTGTCACTGCAATTCTCCATAAGATCAACATATTAATATGACACAAAAATAAAATGTGAGATCTTGGATGCAAAAATTATGCCACTTAACATGAATTTAATTAAAGTGTCAGAGGTCAGTATCATGGAGCATAAGCCACATTTGCATGTACAATATTTATGGAACTAATCTATTCTTAAAGTTTACAGATATTCAAGAAAAGCTTAATATTGTAATGAGATTTTTGTTGCCCATTATATAGTGGAACTAACCCCATAAAATAATAGGACAAAATAACTACTAGAAATCGAAGCTTCTAGTATTTCATAGAAAAATGATAAGCCAATTGTCACCACCATATCCAGCTGGTGCAATTGCAAAATTTAATAGAAATAGAGATGGTTGTTTTTTTAATTGAAAATGGAGGTGAAATGGAAAGATAAGGGCATAGGAAACAATAAGAATAATATTTAAGATAAAGATGAGAAGTAAAGTGAGCAATGAAAAAGAGTGGATTCAAAATTTTAACTACAACCAATAACCAGTATCTACTTGGTGAGATCCCTCCTTTTATGAGGGATAGATCTTATGTTAAAACTTGAAAATTACTACCCATGTTGTGTAAAATAAATATTTATTAGTGGAAAATATTTTGTACAAGAAAAAATGAATCTTTTTGATGCGATGCTTTATAAATTCTAGATAACCAGAACAACCAATGTCAATCACTCTACTGAGATCTAAATATCAAATGAGATTGAGGATCCTAGTGATCCTTTGATTGTTTTACTATTTGTGCTCTCTCTGCATGCAATCTTTCTTTCCAATATTCACTACACCTACACAGTTAAATACCAAGCTTCAAAAATCAGAACCAAACAATTTCAATAACAAGAAGAAAAATATTTCATCACTGTAACCCTGTTTTAAACTCACCCTTTTTTCACCATTAAACTCAATTTTTTCAAATCGACCACGTCAGCGTAAACTCCCATTTGCATTTCCTTAAACATTTAGTACTAGATTGATATTTCATGTTTTCTTATGGAAATAATTTTTTATAATAATATAATAGCACTGGGATACTTTTTTTGGTAAATGATAAAACATTCTTGGGAATATTAAGGTAGGAGTACATTTTGATCCCTCAATGAGAGAATAGAATATAACTCACGCAATTCCCTATCTACAAATTAGGCTACCAAAAATATGTCCACGTCCCAATGAAACATCATAAAAAACTATGTCCCAAAAAAATCATTGAGTAAATAAAGTGTGAGCATATCAAATTAAATGAATAATACAAAAAACTCTATATAGAAACCCTCATTAACTGATAGCTCAACATCCTTATACAGAACATGCCTCATCCCATCACATTGATCATTATGGCCTCAAAACAACAACAATTGTAAACCAGGGGCATCACAAAACTAGGGGCATTGAAACAACCACATGAAAACCCACCTACCAAATATAAAAAAACTCAAAGGAATATTGAACTATTCTATCTCTTGTGAGATGAATTTAGGGGCTTCGCCCCACCATATAAACCTCTGGCTTAAATATGTATCATATGATAGAGCAAATTATGAAAAGTAATAGAGAGTATTGATCAGAAATAATAATTTTGATCTTTTGTTCTCAAATGGTAGAGTATTCAAACAACATTAATGAGATATGAAGGCTTGAAAACCTAGATCAATGAAAAAGCTTGGTTATGTAGTATTACTTCTATCATACTTGGAAACTTCATTAAGCACGTTAATTTTAGGCTTTGCTGCCACACATTCCCAAACCTGGCCAAGGGTTCCTGCAAGCACAATTAAAGTGACTTTTAACATGCCCAAAATGATAATGACTTGCTACAAAATTAGAAAAACAAATTAAATATAATAAACTCATACAAACACAAACTAGGCATCACCTACATGCTCAAATCCATGATATATGTAATAAACACATCTCTCTTCATTATATCTTTATCATGCCATGTGCAATATGTATAATAATGGATGTGCAATCTCTATTTGTTCTTCCATGTCTGCAAATCTTAATCCAAACCTTGTGACTAACCTTGCGGTGAGGATGTCACATATGAGTTTGCTTTCTCCTACAATCTGAATTCCCATACTATATCTATTAACAGATATGACTCTTATGACAATACATATACATTATATATATGTCTTATCCAAACATGGAGAAAAATGCATATTTTTAGTGTGTTAAAAGCACAAAGGGGCTTTCTAAGTCTATTCAAATCCTTGACTAAAATGGAAAGTGGTTCCACTTGAGTGAAAACAACTGAGATCAAAATAATGGTGGTGGTGTTGCTCTTGGGTTGAGTTAAAGAAAAGAAAAGAATGCAAGGTGAAGATCAACATCGTGGCATAAAATATGAAGCCACAAAGAGGGCTTGGGCAAGAGCAGTAGAAGTGACTGTAGGAACATATAGTAATGGCAACGGCAGTTGCATGTATGAATAATCATATGTTGTATGTAGCACCGTATACGAAAGGCCACCTAGGGCGTATTCTTTTCTCAAGCATCATCATTAATCTGAGTAGTTGTCTACATGTTTTATGCATGCTAAATGACGTGCCTATAGGTACTACTTCCAAGTGCCATACCACCTCCACTCTTCCCACCAATTGAATCATACTAAAAAATTACGGGTGTCACAAAGCCAAGGACGTCAAAATGCATCATGCAAACTGCCTACTAGCTGTAAAATAGCTCAAAACAATATTCCCCTATTTTGTCTCTTGTGAGACAAATCTTAGGGTGTTCCCCCTCTAAAATAAGCCTCTGAATTAATTAATAAGCCTCTAGATTAATAATTTCGGTGGTTCTTGCAAACCCAATCAATCTTTCATGATCATTATAAAGAAATAATTTTAATAAAAAAACCTAATTTAACCTGCATATATTATTAACCAGAAGAGGGAAAATACCATGAAAATGTCATTTAGAGAATGTGAAGCACACTTCTAAATCTAAAGTGATATGGAATGATCCTTTGGTGGATGTCAATGACAACAAACTTTACCCCTCCACTGTCAATCTCGCTAGTAAAATTTTAAAATAGTCATGGATTTTCACAGCCATACATTTTGTTATTTTTATCTCAAATATTTGGAGATGAATAAAAATATATATATTTCTAATTATTATTTTTTAATAAATTTTTTTGACACAATTAAATAATATAAAATTAACTTTATTATAAACAATAATCTTGAATTAACAATATATAATTATTAAATTATAATCTCATTTTTATTTTTTTTATCTTTATTTTTATATAAATTAATTTTAAATATTTAATTTATTTGAGATTTGATTCTATGTGTAATGTATGATACTCTCACTTCTACAAATTAAATAGCTTAAAACATTAAATACATTTATATAAAAAAGAGTTTTTTTAAAGACAAATTGGTATATAATTCTATTAACATCATCATTTCAAATTATATTAAATAATCTACACATTAACAATATGATAATTAAATTGAGAAATATAATAAATTAAAAATATATTTAAAAATAAATTGATATATATATATATATATATATATATATATATATATATATATATATATATATATATATATATATATATATATATATATATAATTTATTGATAATTTTATAATAAATGTAGATTATAGGCTTACATATGTAGTAGTATAAATAGACTTAATAATAAGATAACTCTATATCTTTGTACATTAAGAAGGGATTTGTTTATTTTTTATAATAAATAATTTATAATTTTTTTATAAGTATTTATTAAAAATAAATGAAAATAATTATGGATTTTTTCCTTGTTATGTTTAGAGTATTATCAATAAAATTAAGTAGTTAATATTAAGATAAGATTTGTTTAAATTTTATATTAAATATTATACAATTAAAAAAAAATTATTAAAAAAATTTAATATTACTAAAATTTAGGTATTACTAAATTTTAGATAAGATGTGTCTTCCTTAATATGGTTTTTTGAATTGTTTATATGACTAAAATTTTCATATCACAAATAATCATAGTCAACATCATTTGTAAAATTTAAATTACAAAGAAAGATTCGTTCCAATCCATTGAATAATGACATAAAATACATACAAGGGTCACCTAATAACACCACCTTGTAAAGAGAAATAATCCCCATTTAGGGATTCATCTCCTTGACCATGGACATATAATTGAAGGCTTAAAATGGAATTGGGATTAAAAGATTCCTCAACTCCACCATGTTGACTCTTAGAAAAAATTAGGAAACACATTGAACTACAAAAGGCTCATTTTTTAAAGTGATCAAGTAATCTAACATGTTGACCTAATTATGAGGAGGTCCTAAGTTTGAATACTAATTGGTTTATATAAAATTATATTGAAAACCATGCTAAGACTAGAATCTCAAAAGTACGGTATAAAGATGGATTTGGAAGAACATAAGACTAATAGTTTTTGTGGTAGAGAACCTCAACAAAGTATAATTAAATAAAAAAAAGTTCTAACTCAAATCCTAATTGATCCATATAAAATTACATGTATAAAAATGTTTAATAGCTTGTGTGATAGAGCACCTCAACAAAGTATAAATAAATAACAAAAAGTTCTAACTCAAATCCTAATTGATCTATAAAAATGTTTGAAAAACACATGTGGTCTTAGCATTCAATTTATTAATACTAAAGTAATTATCTATATGATTCTATCTCTACAAATATAAGGAAATTGGAGGATATAATGAAAATTGTATAATTTAAATACTTAGTATAGGAAGGAGCTTTTTACAACCTACCCAAACTCTTCCAACAATGTTCAATTCTTTTTATCAAATGTTGGTAAAGTATTTTAAACCATCTTTTTTTTAAATATTGGAAATTATATAATTTGAAAGACTAGTATAGATAGAGGTTGGTATTTGAACTTATGATAGTACCTCTTCAATAGATTAACTTCAAACTTGAGATTCTCTCTTAAAATTTGGGATGAAGGTCTTTGTACCTTAGAATTTTGGCATTTCATATTTGTCATTAATCTGTTAAAAACAATAAAATTAAAATAAACAATTGATTATATAAAACCTAATAATTTTTAAAAAACACATTATTTCATCAAATTTATGAATTTAATAAAATGAATATAATGTGGTTATTTTGATTGGGTAATTATTAAAATGTTGACTTCAGTTCAACCCTTGGTGGACACATCTCGAATAGCTTCCATGCTAGTACAGCTTGGTGAAAGTGGTGTAGAATTTGGCTTTCAATGAATCAAAATATCTTTCCATAAGATGTCATGAACATGGTATACAAGTTAGCTTTCATTGAACTCAAAGATACAATGGTGGAATGAGGAGGTAGTTGGATTCTAAACTAAAAAGATATATTGTATTAAATGAAAAATATTGTTATATAGGATAAAAGAAAAGGTTATTTTTAGGTAACAGTCTATCCAACATGCTTTCTTGAAGTAAGAGACTTTGTGTAAATAAGAATATTTTATCACTTTGTAATATGTACGTTCAATTTTTTTAGAGACGGTAGTCAACTCCCTAAAAATTAAAGGGCTTTTTAATACCATGGAAAATTCGAAAGAATGGAAATCAAACATTTAGTTTTAGGTGAATCCCTCTAAATAGAAAATTTGTTGAATATTATTAATTAACAATTTTATATATTAAAATAATTATTTAAAATTAATTTATTGGGAAAAATAAATCAAAAAAATACCCATGTTAACATTTTATTTACCTTATAATCCAATACATCATAAATATTTTTATATTATAAAAACATCTCGACCTGTAATGGAGACGGTAGTCAACTCCCTAAAAGTTAAAGGGCTTTTTAATACCATGGAAAATTTGAAGGAATGGAAATCAAGCATTTAGTTTTAGGTGAATCCCTCTAAATAGAAAATTTGTTGAATATTATTAATTAACAAATTTATATATTAAAATAATTATTTAAAATTAATCTATTGGCAAAAATAAATCAAAAAAATACCCATGTTAACATTTTATTTACCTTATAATCCAATACATCATAAATATTTTTATATTATAAAAACATCTAGACCTGTAACTGAAATGAAATGATCCAAATATATATCTTCAACAAATAATTTAGATGTCCCAAATAAATAAATAAGACTATTTAAACCCAAAATATAAGACATGATACAGAAATGAATTATGGGACTAACGTTTTTTAGTTACCTCTTTCAAACCAACATTGGGCCATTGTTTACCACCCTCAATGCTTGCACTCTCTGCAGCACTCAAAAGCACATCTCTAACGACAAGAAAGGGGAGACTATATTGATATTCAATTTACTTTAGTGATGTTCTTTATGATATGAATATATAAAATTGATTCACATGACAAAATGGATGCATATTATTTAAAGAAAATTCTACACCATTTTTTTGGATTTTGGTTCTGATAATAAATTTCGATTTAGTAATGGCTTCGGTGGAAACTAGGAAAACCATCGCTTCAACGGAAGGATTTAGAGTTTTGGGGGTGGTGGCAGCAATTTGTTTGCTTGAAGAACCTTTAGTTGCGCAAGCATAATCGAATGCCAATGGTCTGGATCCTCCAAATTAGGAAAGGATTATTAAGACCAATGTGCAGGTAAATGAACGGAAGGTAAATGCAGAGGGAGATTTACGTGAGAAATCTGCAGAGGAAATTAGATTTACGTGCAAGGGTTCTTTATAGATCAGTAAGGGGAGTCGACGGTTGAGGAGGGAAGACCCTGGTGAGGGTTTTGACATTTTAAAACTCTACTCTGGTGATTCCTGTTCTAATTAAACTGTGAAGGAAACGTCGTTTGCCTAGAATGTGATGCAGTAGACAGGTCGCGCAGTAGACAGGTCGCGCACTTGAGTGTTACAACCCAGGTGTCGATACATTTATATTGTTGTTAAGTAAATTATTGTAGCATGTTTTATTGGGCTCTGATTGGTATTTTGAGTGATTATTGCAGAGGGTTATTATGATTAAGTATATTATGTTTTGGTACTTTTCGGGTAGTTAAGATTCGGATCATTATTGTTGTAGACGGTTACATTATTACGATTATTTAGCATGTTTTTATTCTGTGTAATTCAGAAATTTATCATTATTGTTATTATGACTTGTGTAGATGTTGTTGATGTATTTTCTTAGTAGATGTAGGAATACAGACAATGAGCTAGGCTCGATGGCTGTGTCAACAACTAAGTACAACCACAACAAGGTTGATATATAGTTGGTGTGATTCTGACAGGTAAAAATGATTAAGAAAAAAGGATTTAGAGTCATCTGTCCATTTAACCCTTTTATGTCATTTTTCATTGACTGCTTTATTGTCCTTTAGTCTTGGGTGGGACTGCGTCTGTTGGCCTTCGGAATAATGGGGGAATTACATCATGAATACAACATTTCACACAAAACAATCCCTGTATTTATTTATGTTTTGGATCAAAACTAAAAGATAAAGTTTAAATAGAGTAACTTCCATTTATATTTCAGAATTATTTGTAGAGCAATTGGTGAAAAGCATTTTGTTAAGACCTTGGAAGTTGGGGAGGTACAAGTTTCAAATCCCATCCAGTTTGGTTTTTGGATCAAATCAGCGATATAAGGGTGTATTTATGATGTCTTGAGAATTTTTTTTGACAAATTATTATTTTATTTGAAGATAGTCGTGTGACTAGGGAAATTATATGTTTTTAGACATTACAGACACAATATAATCGACAATTTTTAAATTTGAAGCATGATTATATGATTTTTGAGACCAATATAATGAAACTAATGTATAAAGATGCATTTTCAGTCAAAACTAACACTTTGCAAATGACAATTTACACACTATCACTTCTTGTTCATGTTATCGATGAACCCACCATCCTTTACAGGTCCTTCAGAATCCTCTTGATTGACAAATTGTGGGCATCTTACCGGAGGTTAGAGGATTCATTGGAGGTTCGAGGACATTTACTCTCTCCAATTAGCTATTCACTTACAGTATGGGTTCAATGCTTGAATGTCAAATTTTTTTCTTGTGTTTTTGTTTTCAATTCCATTTTTGGATTTCTATAAATGTTATTCATGGCATGGAGTAGACAGAGTTAATTATTTTTATTTCTCTCGATGTACTACTTCTCACCTCTATCCTAATAGTGGAGAAGATTTAGGCATTGGTTGGACTTCGATCAGTCATCAATAATAATATGATTTGATAACGGTTACTACCACCTTCAATGTTAAGCAAAGGTTGTTAGCATTTTTTGGACATCAAGGAGATGTGCCATACAATGCACGGGTTGTCACTGGGATGGGTTCTTGTGTGAGAAAATATGTGGGTCGATGTAGTTGGACATGTCAGATCATGTTCTACTATAGTATGGTATGATGATCATTGGAAATGAGTAGGCCTTGATCATATTCATCAGTGATTGTTTTTTCATAACTCGTAGGAGCAGGCTTCTTTATGGAGTGGCATAGTTTTTTGTTAGTGCTAGAGGTACAATGCACCAATTGCATTTGTGACAGAGATCCTTTAATGACTTCATAGTCATTGATCTAGTTCATTCATCTTTCATACCCCTTTGGATCAAGGAGCATTTTGTTGGACTTATGATCCAAAGTCATTTATTTTAATGTTTTAGTTATTTACTTTTTTAAATATTATATTTTGTTAAATAAGAGTTGGTTCATGAGTTAGTTGGGAACAATAACCACCCCATGAATCTTTAAAAGCTTTCACGTTCTTTTAAATAATGATTCAACATAATTATATTCTTGTGTTGTGAGAAATGTTGTATTCATGATGTAATTCCTCCATTATTTTGAAGGCCAATAACATCTTTGATTGTATTGTCTTGTCAAGACTCCATTATTAGTATCATACAGGAGTTAGTAGTTTTGGTTGCCATGTTATCTATTGTTTTGTTTGTTGTCTTTATTATCATTTTGTTATCTTACTATTGTTATCCTTTTCACCAACCCATTCCCCTATTTTTTCCACCACGGATGTCACCGTCTCAAATTTCAAGCTCTCTATGTTTTCATGGAAGTCTTAATGGCACAAATAATAACCTGAAGTAGGAACTGTGACACATAATTGTAATAATATTCATCATAATATATTATATATTTACTTATATGTATGTGTGTACATACATACATACATACATACATACATAGATATGTGTGGGTGTTCCAGTGAGAAGTAGTATTGTATGATGTTAGAATACAAAATAAATTTGTATGCAATATATTTGGAACATAAAACATTAAAGAGCATAACATAAACACTTGTAGGAAAGTATATGGAGGTAAAGGGGTCGATGACAGTCAAATGGCCGTGACCTTAAAATGTTCCTCGCCACCTCACCTTGGCCATGCCAACTTAAACTATCATTTGAAACCCCCTTGAAAAGGTAAATAAATTGATTCTAGTCCACTATCATTATGTCTTTATTAATTCGATGTATGGTAACTTGGATGGAGTTTTTTTTATGACTTTGGCCACAATGACCAAAAATCAAGGGGAAACAAAAACTCTTCTTTTTTGTTTTTGTTATGGAATGTTTTTGGGTTTTAGCAGTGGCTTGAATCCAGGAGAAAGAAAGGTTTATAAGGAGGAAGGTCATACCATTTTTGGAGGGGAGTGGATAGCTACATGAGGAGGTCAATGATTAGCTCGAAGGTGGTGGTGCCATTTATAGAATGAGGATCCAAGCTAGAAGCTGTTGGGGCACCATGGAAAGGAAGGGGGCAGAACCGAGAAAGAAAATGGAAGGAAGAGGCCGAGGTGGATGAGATATCTATCCTTCTCCACTAGCTAGAAAGTGGACTTTTCCAAGTAATTAATTATAGTTGAAGATACAAATTTGATTTGGTGGTTTCATTTCTTCCCTGACATGGCAGTTTGAGTATTTTGTTTTGTATCAATCTTGGAAGTTATAGGATGGTATAAATCTAGCATATATTGTCTTAAAATTGATTTTAAACCAATTAGATTCTTATTATCCTTGAAATGTAGATGGCAATGTTGAACATTCACTTGCATTTTGTATGGCTTCTTGGGTTTCCTTGAAATTCTATTTATTAGCTTAAAATTGAATTGGACTCATGAGAGTAGGGTTTCAGGATGAAGATTATCAAATTGAATCCCTGTTGGGAAAGGTATATGCAAACACCTTCCTTTAAATTGAGTAACCCTACATGGGCAATGATTTTTTATTTAACCACATAATTAGATCTAATATATATTCAACTATGTTGACTTAATCCTTTACCTGTGCCATATCGATTTGGAAGGTTTTGCCAAATTATTTGTAATCCTAAAACATGGTATAGTTAATTTGATCCCTATTTATTTCTCATTATCAACATGGAATACTTATAAGATAAGGATAATGTTGGTTATAAGGGCTTGCTAGGCTGTGTTAATTTCATTTGAAATGGTCATTTTCTTGTTAGGATTGTTTGGGGTTCATTATGAAGACGTGGGGACTTCATGATGAACCCCCAAATCTCAAATCAATATTCCCTTCCTTTTGAAAATGTTTGAGCTCCCATTTGACTTACTCGTGATTATTGGATGAATTCTATTTGGGGTTTTCTAAGGTATTTATTGAGATGCATAGCCAATTATGGGGTAAAGGTTACATTTGATGTTAATGAAACTTAAAACTGAATTGTGTTTCTCCTACAATTATTATACATTTGATGCCAATTATCATCTTCTCTTGATTAATCCAAGGTTTCTATCATTCAACCCCTTAACAAAAAAATTCAACTGTAGGCATCTCTGGGTACAGATTTTGTAGCTATGACTCTAGTTCTAGACTAAATCCAACCTCTTTGTGATAGGGAAGGGTTTGGGAGAGATGTTGTAAGTAGATAAATCCACAATGAACTATCATCATACCACCTATGCGAGAATGTTGGTAATTATTGATGTTTCTTATAAACTCCCTACCATCATTGGTCTGATAGTTTAGAATATAATTTGGTCTAAAACACTAGAATTTGAAGGGTTGCCCTTCTGATGTAGGCATTATTTTTTGGTAGGACATATGGATGGCTAATGTCAAATAACTAAGAAATAAATGGGTACATTATGGTGAAAGAGTTATCCTCATGATCATCTCACAGTGGAGGGCATAGATGATGATGAGCACACTTCTAAGGATGAGGCCAAGGAAAAGATAGTTGACTTTAATGAGACCAAGAATCGAGAAGAGGTGAATTTTAGAGAGGAATATTGTGGACTTGTGTATCTCCCTAGAACCTTTAGACCACATGAAGGAGAAGAACTCAAATACAAATGAAATCTTGTTGAAAGATGTATCATTTTCAATAATAAATAATGCAATAATGGATCCAAGTGAATATTTGTTGCATAGAAGTCCATTGAAGAACTAGAACTCAGTTGAGGCACTTGAAGTTTCCATTCCCATCTTTTCAAGGGGAAGGAGGAGACAAGATAGTGGTGATTAACATAAAGGGAGGTAGAGGTAATAAAGGATAAGGACCATTGAATACGACCTTTAGAGATAGAAAATAAAATGTTATAGGAGGGTCACTATTTTAGTTTCATCTTTTTTTCAATAATTGGATAGCAGTTTTTTCAGGGCTTTGTTGTAACAAGTTTCATTTCGAGTCAAAAAGGAGTCTCATTGAGATATTCATTTTCTATCTTTCTCTCCAATGTAAAAGGGTGGGACCCTTTTAAAAATCTTAACCTTTGCCAATAATAATAATAATAATTTACAGACTAATCACCCAAAAAAGTGGATATTATAAAAAAAACCCAACGTCTAACACACTGGCCAAAAAACTTAAACCAGAAGTAAAAACAGAAGCAATCCAGAAGACCCTGTGTTAAAAAAAATTATTAAACAAAAATTACAGTCATCATTAAAAAGAGGCCAATGCCAGATATAGGATCATGGTCATAATGTCAAGAAAATGTGTACAACAAATGTCCCTAAAAATGGTAGTCCTAGATCTCATATAATCCTTCTTTATGCTAGACACAATTTCTTATGTTCTAAGGAGGCTGAGATGACCCAACTAATCAAATAGATAAGACTGACCATGAAATGAGTGAAAAACAATTGAAATAGAAGTGAAAGTGCCAAACAAATATGTGAACCATACAATGTGTATAAAATGAATCATTCAAGGTATGAAAGATGCATTGTTGAGTATTATTAATCATGAAAGATTGTCGTTGAAGGCACGACGTAAGTATTAAATACTGAACATAATTATTGGAAATTAATATTTATCAATAATAAAATTAGAGCAATGGCTTCAATTCTTACTCTAATGAAACATTCTATAGAGGGACCTTAAATGTTGAACCTAACTATTTATATACAATTATATTCAGAAGACTCATGAAATTAGAGTTGTGTATAAACATAAGAATTCACTACGGCACAACTAAATGAACACAGATTTGAGCAGAGACAATTAAGACATTTTATTATTATTTTGTTTTACTAATTTACCTATTAAGGCTAAAAATTTAAAGTTCTAAAATTCCTATTAAATCTGACGATGATATATTCACTAAACTTGAAGAGGAAATTATATACATTTAACTTTTATCAAATTTTAACTAGCATATTATCTTTGATATGTACTAAATTTATCTAAAAAAACATTATTTATACAATGATCATTTATAATATATACATATAATTTTCAAACAATTTATATATAATAATCGATTTAATAATTATAGATTTATTAGTTTTTTATATATATATATATAAACCATAATATCTATGTATGTATCATAAATATTTATTTTTATCATAAATTATATAATATTTTTATATTAAATATTTATTTAATATTATTTATACTTAAAAAAATAAAGATGTTTATTATTTATTATTTAATTTTTATTAGAGTTTTTTTTTTTTATAACTTTTTATATTATAAATAAAAATTTTCATAAATTATTTTATATAGTAACATATTTTTAAAAACTTTAACTAGCATATTATTATTAAATTTATCTATATAATCATTATTTATACTACTTTATCATTTATAACATATGTTAACATTTATAATAGTTAGATATACATTTATATAAATATCTAATACATAGAATTCTCAATTCATAAAATATTCAATTTATATATATTTAAGTTTTACAATTAATAAATTGATTTTATTAATAATTTTAAAGATATATATTAAATTTAAATAATTTAGATATAATAATTATAGATTTAATATCATTATAAATAAATATAACATAATATATAATATTTATCATAACAAATATTTATGTATCAAAAATATTTATCTTTATCATTAATTTGTAATACTTTTATATTATATATTTATTTAATATTATTTATACCTACATATTTACAAATCTATATCTACTAAAAAGATAATTAAAAAGTTAAAACTAATTACTATTTCTTACTTAACTCTTATAGCAGATATGTGTATATCATAAATATTTATTTTTACCATAAATCATGCAATACTTTCATATTAGTTATTTATTTAATATTATTTGTATCTACATATTTATATAATTGTGTCTCTCGGAAATTTATTTGGAAAGAAAAATTACAAGAGAAATGAAAAAAATAAAACTATATATCATTTTTTACTTAGATTTTTTTTAGTTTTTTTTTTTAAATTTTTTACATTAAGAATAAATTATCCTAATTTTTTATTTTTATTTTTATTTTTTTACATTATGAATAAAATATCTTGATATTTATGATAGTTAGTTAAAACTTTAAATAAATATATAATATATACAATTTTTAAAGTATAAAATATTTAATTTGTGTATATTTAAATTTCTACCATAAATAAATTTATTTTAATTGACATATTTAGATACATGTATTAAATTTAAATAATATAAATATAATAATAAGTATAATAATTACAGATTTACTAGTTATATATATATATATATATATATATATATATATATATATATATATATATAATGTGTATGTATAGTGAATATTTAATTTTATTATAAATTATGTATTATTATATAAATATTTATTTAATATTATTTGTATTTACATATCTATTTAATTTTGTCTATTTAATTTTTTTTTAGAAAAAAAGAACACCAAATTTTTTTTAAAAAATATATTGTTTATAATTTTTTACTTAACTTTTATCAAATTTTATTTGGTTTGATATAATATTAATATTAAATATGATTTTTCATTTTAACTTTATCAATATTCATTTAATTATTTTTTATCTCTAAATATTTAATATAAAATATTATATAATATAATGTCCTTTATATATATTATTGTAAGTATAATTTATTAATATATCATAATTATTCATAATTAAATTAAAAAGAGTTAGATATCAAAGTAAAAATGAAATTGTATTCTATGGATGATCTTCATGTATTATTTTAAAGGATGCTTGATGTAAATCTCATAAATTATTTGAAGATTTAGATTCTATTAAGATTTAGATTATTAATTATATGCTCATATAATCAAGTTTAAACTGAGTTCCATATCTTTCCTATATAAATTTATTAGATCGGTAAAAGATCAACAAATTAGATAAACATTATTACTTTACTAAAGATTTTTAAACATCTGTATTTGATATGGGACAACATTATCATTTGTTAATGACAGTACTTTTCCCAAGCGTTTAAAATGTGTGTAGTCTCCTATTTATAACGCCGACTACACATTGGAATATTCGAAGAATATTCGGACATGAATGGAAAATATATATTTATTTGTTGGTTTGCAATAGAACGTCTCCAATATATAAAATTTTGTGGCACTTACTCATGCTGCCCATTCCACATTCAAATATTCGACGAATATTCGGAGATGAATAAAATAAGTAGTTTTATTTGTTATTTTATAATAGAATGTTATAAATAATATAAAATAAAATATATTATAAATAATAATTTTGAATTAATAATATATAATTATTAAATTATAATTTCATTTTTATTTTATAATTAATTTTGAATATTTAGTTGACTTGAGGTTTGATAATATATAGAAAGTATAATACTCTTATTTTTACAAATTAAATAATTTAAGATTATATATATATATATATATATATATAAGTTTTTTAAAAGATAAATTGGTGTATGATTTTATTCACGTCATCATTTCAAATTATATTAAATAATCTACACATACACATTAACAATATGATAATTAAATTGAGAAATATAATAAATTTAATGAGTTAAAAATATATTTGAAAATAAATTATTTTATTAAATATAAAAAATTAATTAAAAAAAATAAAATAAACTAATGATTTTATAGTAAATGTAGGTGATAGGTTTACATATAGATTACTAGCAATAGAATTAGTAATTAATAAAACTCTATATCTTTATATGTAAGTAAAAATTTGCTTATTTTATATATTAAATATTTTACAATTTATAATAAATATTTATTAAAACAAATAAATTTATTTATTATTATATTTAGAGTATTATTAATAAAATTGAATAATTAATATTAAAATAAAATTTCTTAAATTTTATATAAAATATTTTAAAATTAAAAAAATATATTTATTAAAAAAATTAATTATAAATTTATTTATTTAAATATGATTATATTTTTATTATAGCATCTTATCTTTTAATATAAAAATTAAATTATATGTTTATTAGAAGATTGTATTTACCATAACGACTATAGTATATTAAATTTACATCTTTGTGAACAACTCTTAAATAATATGAAATTTAATTTTTATCTAAATATCAGGATTTTAGAATAGTAAAAACGATTTTCAAATATATATAAATTAATTTATCCAATTTTAATATTTTATGATATCTTTACATTTTTATTAGATACTTTTATAAAAGCCCACACTTACTAATTAACCTTTTTCACACTACATAATATTGTCATGCTATAATTCAAACATTCTCTTAAATTATAATATTCGATTTGACAAAAATCACTACATAGTTATGTTAAGAAGTCCATTCCATCTCATTTAAAAATTTGTTCATGTTGGTAGGGACTGTAATTACAATCTAGAAAATTATCTTTATAATAGATTTTTTAATGTTTTAAGTTGGATTTTATTAATATAATATCTTTTTTAATGTGGTTTTTGAAATATTTTTTATTATTAACTTTTTCATATCATAAATAATTATGGTTAATATTATTTGTAAAATTTAAATTATCAATGAAATATTAGTTGCAATCCATTGAATAATGACATAAAATACATATGAGTGCCACCTAAAAACACATCATTAGATCATGCGGATGGTATTTGAATATTTTTTAAACGAACACTGAACACTTTTGACAGGTATAATTACAATTTAGTAAAATATTTCTTCAAGAGGTTTGAACCTTGGGTATAAGCATGCTTATAAAAAGATATAATGAAATGAAATGGTTATAAATAGTTCATAAAATCTAACAGTTTATTGGACTATAAATTGTTATCATTGTCTCAATCATTCAAATATCTTGAAATATAAAAATATTGCAATTCTAAATTATCTTTCACATTTTTTTTCTTTCCAACTCAACTTTTGTTTATATTAATTTCTTTCCTTCCAAAGTGACACTACCTTCTAGAGGGAAATAATCCACATCTAGGGAATCATCTACTTGACTATGTACATTTAATCAGAGGCCTAAAATGAACATGGGATAATGCCATTCCTCAGCTTCACCATTTTGACTCTTAGAAGAAATCAGGGAACACCTTAAACTACAAAAAGTCCAGTTGTTAAAGTGATCAAGCACTCTAACATGTTGGGCCTAGTTCTGAGGAGGTCCTAAGATTGAGTACCATTTAGTCTATATAAAACTACAATGAAAAATATGCTAAAACTAAAACCATGGAAGTGTGGCATAAAAATAGCCTTGGAAGAAAGCAAAACTAATAACTTGAATGGTAGAACACCTCAACAAAATATAAGTAATGAAAAATTTTAACTCAAATCCCAACTAATCCATATAAAATTACATGTATAACAATGTTTGAAAGA
This sequence comes from Torreya grandis, assembly GCA_037957365.1. Taxonomy (NCBI): domain Eukaryota; kingdom Viridiplantae; phylum Streptophyta; class Pinopsida; order Cupressales; family Taxaceae; genus Torreya; species Torreya grandis. Next base: position 4,650,809 of record JARHVA010000558.1, on the reverse strand, counting down.
CATGGAATCTTAACATTCAATTTCTTAATACCAAAGTGTTTATCTCCATGATTCTATGTGTGTAAATATAAGGAAATAGGAGGCTATAATGAAAATGGTACAATTTAAATGCTTAGTATAGGCGAGAGCTTTGTTACAACCTACCCAAACTTTTCAAGCAATGTTAAATTCCTTTTATCAAATGTTGGTATAACATTTTAAACCATTTTTTTTAAATATTGAAAATGGTATAATTTAAAAGGTTAGTATGGGAAGAGGTTGGTATTCTAACTTATGAACAATGTCTCTTCAATAATTTAATTTCAAACTTGAGATAGATCAAATTTCAAACTTTGCTTCAACTTTAAATGGAGGTGGAGTTTTGATTCATATAAGGTGGATTGTCATGATCAAGATATTCCAACTCTTCATCTACATTTATAGCTTGATTAGAAACACCTAGTTTTGCCATGAGAAGACCCATTAATTTGTATAAGTATTTTGTAGAAAAATTCACCAATATGGATCCTCTAACCTCTTAATATGTACATGATTGTTTATTTACTATTGTACACTACTTTGTAACATAAAAAAAGAGATAATGTGCTATAAATGAAATTACTGAACACTTCAATAAAGAAGACTATAAATACAATTTATGTAAAACACACAAAAACACTAGACACAATAGTTTACCCTAGATAAACCAAATGTGGAAAAAATATTTAAAAAAGTGAAGATATTTCTCCTTCCCTTTCCACTATATAATATTAAAGTGCATGTATACTACCATCAAATGGCATGCAAATCAAATATTGCTCCTTTCCTTTCCATTATGTAATTTTAAAGTACAGGGATGTTTCCATCAATTGGACTTCATGGACATATATACATTTAAACAAATTTCAAAAACTACATGATGATTTATATTTCTCTAGACACTTCCCAAATGTTTACAACAACACCTAACAATCAAAACTAGCTAGGAATACAATGAGAACTCCACCTCATCAATGAGTGTACTTCATAATTGATTTGTATTTCATAACCCAAATGAATTCATATCCATCCAATACCTCTACCAATCCCAAGGTCATTTACTTGTACATTAACTTAGTAATAGGGAGTACACAAAATACATGTTATCCAAAATTTGGCCATCATGAATGGGAGTCATTTAAAACTTTGATGTATTTGACCTTAAGTTTGTTAACAACCATTATGAATGTCTTTCTTTGGTAATTAATGATCTAGGATGCTGAGTAGGGTATCTTATTTGGTAGCTTACAAAGTCATTTAGGATGGTCTAGTGAGTAATAAGTTCAAGTCAGTTGGTCTTGTCATCAAAGAGTCATTCTTATTAATCGTTCATTATGTGTTTATCATTGTTTAAGGTAAGTTTGATAAAGTTAAAATTAAATGGAAATCAATTCCGTTAATAATATTCCTCAAGGACACAAGATGGTAAACCTTTAAAGAACAAAAATGGTCTAAAGGTAATCATAGTGGTCAAAGAAGTGAAGCAAAACTAGTAAGTTGATCACATTGTTTTTCAAGTAATTTAGATATTTTAAGATAATTTTGACAAGATTAAGCTATTTTATTACTTTAGTCTTATTTGGCATTCAAATGTTGAGATGACATTAGTAAATAGTAAATGTGAAGGTTTATTTCATGGACAGAGGACTTCATCTAACATCAAATAATGACATCATGATTTTATATGTTCGTACACCTTCCCAAAGATCTTATAAAATTGATGTCTAACATTGGATGTCTTTTTCTAACTTTTATTCATAATTTTCAACATCAAAATGATAAGCTATTTTAAGAGTTTTCAGAAAAATGAGGTAAGAAATATTTTTACACATTTCTCCATCTTCTTACAAGTTTAGTAAAGCTAAAGAGTCACCAAGTTCATCATCTCTAGGAGCTCAAAGGGGCAGAACAATTAGGTTTTATAAGAAATTAAGATTTTGAAAGTCCTTTGCAGGAAGTTTCTATTGAATAACAATGTAAAAACTCTTACATATGTCCCTATAGTATTCTAAAGTCCAAATTTATACAAAAAAATTAGTTTCAAAGCCAAAAAATACAAAAACCCACTCCTTTCCTCCATCAGGTTTCTTTGTAGCTCAAAAAAGTCATCTAGTTTTCACTTGGCATTCTAAGGAGAGAGAAAGTTGAGATCTAAAGATATTTTACATAAAAGGGGACCCTAATTCATTTCCACTTTTTGTCATTTTTTATATGGTTAAGCTCCTTAACTTTATGACAATCATTAAGAAGTTAAGGAGCCTAAAAATACTCAAACCCCCACTCGGGTCAATTTTCCTCAAGAACATAGTTTTTAAGTCAGATGAATGCATGAAAATGATTATTTATGGTCTCTTTAACAATAATATATCCTAAAATATTATGTTATTTAATTTTTCTTCATGTTCAAGTTTGGTGTGTTACCAAACAATCTAGTTTTGATAGTTGACCTAAGATATTTAGATTTTAGGCATTGTAAGTTGTTTTGAATGAATTTAATGGATTAAATTCAATGTTAAATAGATTATATAATACTAAAAATATCTCTCAACCATATAAAAACATCATTGAGTCAATTATCTTTAAGAGAGATGAAGATTCTTGCATGCACACCTGGATTGTATGAGTTTTCAAACATGACTGAGAGAGATCTTGGAAAGATGATATTTTGTTCTCATAATATATAATTATTGAACCAAAAATGTAATTTTGATAGGATATTTAATACCATATTCATTTGTGACAAGCCTCAGATACCATGCTTCAAGATTTCTTCTTCAAACTTAATCTAATTGGAGTCTATTAATCTACAAGTTTGCAGACTTGTAGGTCACCTTTTGGGGTCAATTTTTTTTTATGGAATGAATATGGTCCATATAAAACACAATTTAAACCCTATTCATTCACTATTTTCTAAAATTTGGATGATTCAGTGAGTAGATATGTCTCAAGGCATCACCAAGTAATATTATCACTTATAGTCATGCCTCTGTAATAAAGTATCAAAAACAATACCTTGTTGATATTCAAAACCAATATCTTAAGTTATAAAATGGTGGTTCAATTAACCTAATTGGCTTATGTAAACTCAATTTTAAATTCACCTTTCATTCAAAGGTTTTGTATAAACAAGGAGGATTGTGCAACTCAAGGTGGATGTGTAAGCTTCAAAGAGTAGATAGTGAGAATTTCAAAGTTTGTTCCATGTGATCCAAAACCAATAAAATTAAAATATGGTCCTCAAAAAAATTCTCCACCATAAATTTATATAACCCAAAAGAGGACCAAATAGATAATAATCAAGATTTTGCCGAATGGACACCTACAGGGCTATAGCAGGTAGTGAATTCGAAAACCCATGTTGGTAATGGGTGATTAAAGGTTTTAGTGGATGAAGGAAGTCAATAAAAAATGAGAATGATATATTTGATAATCTAAAATTAATTAAAAATGTTTATTTATCCTATGAAATTCAATTTCGGCATACTTGTAGTTAGCCAACCATAATCAACACCTATAAGCCTACCCATAAGAAGATGCATTTTGTATATTAAATAGAGACTCATGGGTTAGTTGAGTTATGTAAGACTAAAATGGTGTATATTTAGATGTTTAAATAGGTTAAAATTATGTGGAAATCATCAAAATAGGGTTTCTAAACATCAATAGTCAGGTAGACCTAAAATAAGCACATACAAGTCTGTCATAAGAGAATGGAAGAAAAAGAGTTGTATAATGAAAAAAAGTAGAAAAGGTCTAAATAGAGGAAATAAGAGAATTAATATCATATTATAATAATAAAATAACAGCATAGTGCCAATATAAAGGATAATGCTCATATTGTAGTTAGGCAAACGTGGTTAGCACCTACGGGCAAGATTTGGGTGAGTTGATGAAGGGGTGTTGACAATTTATTAAAAAATGAGGTAAGTGGGAATGAAATATGTATATAAATTTTAATCCTAAATTTTCACAAGTTTCACACTGAGTTAAAATGTTATTGAAGGTAGTGAAGGTCCCAAAAGGGCTAATTAAGCCTAGAAGGCCAAAATGAGAATGCACAGTCCTACATGTGAAACATGAAGAAACTGCATAGTTTGAGGTTTTGGTCAATTTAAAAGTAAAAAGGGATGAGATAGTTTTTTTTATAAAAAAATACATGAAGTTTTTATCCAGTAGGAAAGAAAGAGAGCATGGGAAAGGTCCTGTAGGGTCAATTGAGCATAAATGTGTCTAAACCCTTGCGTAGGATTGAAGAAACATTCTAGTGGTTTGAGGGGTCATTTCACTATGAGAACCATGGGGATGTCTCATAAAACTTCACATAGACCCTATAATTTATTTTAAAATATAAACTAAATGGTTTAAAGCATTCTCTTGTGAAACCACCTTCTTCGACTACACATTCATGTTGGCATGGCTAAGAAAGACAACTTTTATTATGTGTGAACTCAAATAAAGAGATGCATGGGATATTGAGCCAATCATGGAAGAAATATGGGGTTTTATAATAAATATTATTTGATTTTTTTTTTGGATCGGGTCCCTAACCTCTATGAATCATCCTTAATACTCCAAGTGCTCCTAAATCCTGTTTAAACCCATAAAGAGACCCAATGGAAGAAAAGGGACAATCAAGCACTCAAGATGGATTGGAGATACATATAAATAATTTGGATTAACTTCATACTTCTCTCAATCACCTTAAAAATTAATGTTTTGGTACATGTGGTATGGATATGTACTGAAAAGGGTTTGAAAATTTTATGTTTGGGCTTGTGTATAAGGCTTTGGATTGAACAATCTTCCTAATCAATTGAAGAAGGTCTTTAAGGAAATGTATAAGTGTTATCAATATGCTTAGATCATTCAAGAATCTTTTTGAGTCATAATTCATGTTTCAAGTTGATAACTAATCTTAAATAAAGAGATGTGACTCATCTTTCACCAAAAGAGTAAGGTGTAGGCATGTTGCAAGGACTTGAGGCTCAATGGACTTTCAGAGCGTCTCGGTGAGTATCTAGTGATATCTATTTAAGGTTTTTGGGATTCATGAAATATGTATATAAACCATTCTCAACCCTCAAAGTCATTTGAAGCTTCAATACATGAATGTCTCTTACCATTCCTTGTCAAACAAGTGTGAGTACTAAGTTATAAGGTGATTTTCACTATTGAAACATAGGTTATATGACCTGATACAAAACTTAAAAGAAACAACAAATTATTATGAAGGTCTCTAAAATACAAAATTAGAGCTTACTCTCAAAATCAGGCCTTGATGGCAAGAGAGATTATGAATACGAGTCATGGAGTTCAAGTGCAAGTTTCATGTGATGAAGAAGCATTACAAAGATAGAGTAGGTGTAGATACTTGAAAACCATGCCAAATGTCAAGAAAGTGACATGTCACTTCCCTCAAGAGGTAGATGTGTAATTATTTGAGGATGATTTAAGATCAAGAAATCATCTAAACTACCAAGAAGACCTCCTATGCCACCCTTGTGAAGAGTTACTCTAACACATGTCCTAGAAGGACAAGAAATAACATGACAACACATTCTTTTCAAGCATGGTTTCATTCTTTATCTATTTTTAACTAATTTAATAATGATATGCATCTCATTAGTTTTTATTTTTTTCCTATCCATCTCGCTCCTTCCAATTCATCTAGAAATGAATCCATGATAGGGAAAAAATAAAAACTAATGAGATGCATATCATTATTAAATAAATTAAAAATAGAGAAAGAATGAAACCAATCATAAGACTTGAAATTAGATAGATAAAAATTAGATAGTTAAAAATGTTCCCATGATATTATTTAGTTATAACAGCTTGAACAACCTTCTTAGGGGTGAAAAATAGATAGATAAAAATGTCAAAGAGAAAAATTGAACCACTTGGAAATCTAAAAATTGAATCACATTTGTAACCATTCCTCAAAGGACACATGCCACATGTTTCCCTCATGTTACAGGTTTTTATTAAAAGCCACAGCACTACCAAGGAATTCAAAAATTGAGTCATACTTACAACTATCACTCAGAGGACCAGTGGTTCACATTTCCATTATGCCACGGGTTTCAAGGTGCACATTGTTTTGAAAATTCACAACAGTTGAAAACCCCTTCAAAAAGTTGTAGTGGTTGAAAACTAATTTCAAAAATCCATGATGTCTATGATGAAATAAGTGCTAATCTCTAGTCTCCATATCACTTTAAATGTACCTTTCAATTTGTAAACCTTTCATGTACCTCCTTGATATATATTTTTATGTGAAATGTCTTCAAGAATGAGTTAAAAGCATTTGTTACATAGATGATAATAGTGGAACTAGTTAACTAACATAGCTTATATAGTAGATCCAAAATTTAGATCAAATATGAAATAGTGATAATAAACATTTTCACAACCCTGAATGTGAGAACTAAAATTATCATCCAATAACTAAAACCTAAGTCATGAGGTTTAATTTCAAGTTCATTTTTGACAAGAATTATTCTGAGTTCAAGTTGGCTATTGATAAATTAAAATAAAAACATCATTAAGTTAGAAAAAAGAATTTTATCACTTTAATTTTCTAAAAAAGTAAATGCACAAGTATATAAATGTACAATAATCTATTTTCAGTCATCTATTTTTAGTTGTTACATACATATATACATTCATTACATAATGCAAAATTACATCAAAAGCCTCCTAAAAAAATAATGGGAAAGGTTTGAGTTCATATTCAACACAGATAAAGTTAAAATAATTTTTAAAATTTCCCATAAGGTTTAGCATACATTGTGAAATAGTGTGAAACTCACCATAGTATCTATTAACATGATAATCACAAAACAATAAAACTACTAGATTAGATGAATTACCGAGATTGAGTTACCGAGATTGTGACACGTGTTACAATCTCAAGTGATCGCATTGTTCAAGAATTTTTTTTGGACTAGTCATCCTTTTGCATAGCTGAGCTGCCAAGATTGATACATGTGGCACAATCTTGGGTGCTTTTACAAAGTGTAAATTCAAAAACTAAGAATCTGAATGCCATTTTTTATACACAAATTCTAAATAACAACTCTTAATGCATAAGTGGGACATTCCAAGGTGTAAACCTTTAAGACCTTCTCATAAACACAAGAATTCGAAACTGTATTTTAAAATGCACAAAATACAAAGTGTAAACTATGATGTGAATATTATGAAGACCATTTACCAAAGACTATTTTGAAGGATTCAAAATGTGAAGTTTAATTTAAAAAACTAAAAATCCAAAGGGGATTTTGTGATTTGTAAAATACGATCTAGCAATTTGGAATACGTAAAAGTCGAAGACCATTTTGAATCACAAAAAAGTGAAGTGGATGTTCCAACATTCAAATTCTATTAAATACATGAATAGTTACTGAAATATTGAATTGTCATAGTAGAAAATAAAAAACTCAAATATTGAAGTGTATTTCTTTCCAATTCCATTCTAACATGGAAGAAGCCCCATTTACCTATGTAGTAGCATCAGGTACCCTTATATGAATGATGTACCAATCATAACATATGTGCCAAGATTTCATATTTGCATAATGCCAAAGTTGATATAACTAAAAAGTCTTGCCTACACCAAATATGAGTAGTCACAACTCATCATTTCAAAAATCCAACACTCATACTTGAACCAATATAGTCAAATGGTGTTCATGCATAGTTTTCCAAGTAGTGATCCTATTAGCATAAAATGATGCCAAAAGAAGCACTACACATTAGCCAAAAAATGATTAAATTTTCACAACCCTTTGGTAGTAATCTCTATAAAAGGACTAAATTATATAGATGCACACACAATTATCACTCACACAACAACATTTGTAAAGTTTATGCAAGTAAAAAGCAATTCTATTTTTGGGATCATAATTTTTCTATTGAAATGTCATGTAATTGTATATTGTTAAATTTAGTTCTTATAGCATTTACTTAGTTCAAATCTCATTCAAGTGTCACATATAATCACTTGCAATGTGTCTCACCCTGACTCTTTCAATATTTTAAAAGCACCATTTATGTCAGAAGGACATGTTGTGCTTGTATAAATTCCACACCATGTCATCCTATTTTTTTTAGCAGCATTACAAGGTTATTAAAGTCATCCCAAAGACAAAGTGTATTTTTTATCTCTAAGCAATGCTGAAAACTAATCACCTATTCAATTGAGTTTAACTTTCTCACAAAACACTATAGCTACAACATAGATAAATTTCCTAAGGATAACTTAGGTGTGTTATAGAAAACCTCATTTCATTTGGATCTCTATCCAGGATTGTGTTAAGGTCTCTACTATATTTCAATTATTTCTAGATATAAATACAACAAAAATAATAAGGCAATCAATTTATTTTCCATCAATCAATGATTGTTCTAATTTTGTTTATATTAAGAATACTTATTTATTTTAAGGAGATAAATAATATTTATTTTCTATAATGTCTTTTCTATTTATCAAGAAAAATGATTTTCCTAATCAACTACTAATTTTTGTTAATAAATTATTAGTGATCATGATAAGTTTTATGACAAAGTCACATCTTCTATGCTAAAAGAGGTATAAAGGAAATAAAGAGGTATAAAGGAAATAAGTTTTTTCATAAAGTCACTTATGATCATGTATAATTCCCTTGATTTTCATTAGAATCATCATCAATAAGTAATGAAAATTGGTAAAATGTAGACTTGAGCAATATTATTTGTAGAATGACAAGCCATACAACATGAGGGGGGTTGGAGGGGGGATATTTAAGCCCCCCTACTGAGGGGTTTAGGGGTGGAGCCCATAATAAAATTTTGGAGATGCATTTTTTATCTAAAAGAATGCATGGGAGATGGCGCGTGATGTAGATAAACTTAGGAGAAAGTTTGAACTCTACCTCTTACACCCACTTTACTGAACCTTAAGGACTCTTTATTATCCTTTTTCTAGTTTTTTGACTTTTATGGAAAAAAATATAATTGATGAATAGAATATGAGATTCTTTATAAATACCATCTATCTTGATACATCTTCCAACAAGTTTTCTTGATATAAATCTATCTTTAGTCCCATTTTCTTATAATATGACTCCCTAATTAGGCCTCTTTTGGTCTTAGTGCAACACAGGGATCCAAAAATCATAGAATTCTTCTCCATACAACACTAAATCCTTTTGAATACTTTGAAGGACATTGAACCACAAAAGAATAACAATTTTTAACTTTTTTTACTAGTGAAAACTCTCTAGAAAATATTTTTTATTTTCCTAACCCTAAACCAGGGTTTCCTTCCCCTGCACAGACTTGAGAGGTAAGATAATTTGTTAGTAACTTAAGCAAAGAATTTTTTTGCACTGTGAAGGTTATTCCACCTCTGTCTCAATTCCACACAAGTCCTCCAATCACCCAAACAACTCTTTACTCCTTATGTTCCACTTTTCTAACGAGTAACTCACTTGACTATGTAGTAAATATTTACTACTATAGGTTTGTATTAGATTTAAGATAAAAATACATGGTTACAAGAAAAACAAGTATGAAATAAACCATTAGAAATAAGATGAAATTTTACCAAAATATTTATGAGTGATTGTAACATGTTTACAATATCATTTCCTTCCTAAGATAAGTTACATAGTATTCAAATAATACAAGAATAAAAGAAACAGGGTCCGTGTGAACAAATAATCAAGAACTAGGGGTTTCTACTTTATTTTCTCAAAACTTGCATCCCCAAAGGCAAGTTAAGAAGTATGAAAATGAAACAAAAGTTAGAATTTCCTACATTTTAATAATTATACCATTGACATGGATTCGATGGGTCTTTAGAAGGTGTTTTCAACCTAATGAAAACATGATAAAGTCATTCATTCACCCCTGCTATGATAACTACAAGCAAATAATTCAAATTTTTGAAAATCAAGTTTTGGCAGGAAAACTAGAAAATTGAAATTTTAAATAGCTAAAAGTAAATATAACCTACCAATTTGAAATATAAGGATGGTTGAGGCATCTCAAGGCCATTAAAACCATAATCAAGCCAAAATTTAGAAAAATAAACCAAAATTAAGAACAACCTCCTAGAACTGCTCCTATATCATGCTCCCAGGGAAAGAGAAAAGAACTCAAGGATTATTGTCCATGAGTGTTTCCAAATTACTCAAATGAATGTTGATATCATGTTCAGTCATCCACGTAGCATATTCCACTAGTTGGTGTTTTCATTTGACTAGGTACTTGAAGTACTCTTGTCTCAAGTCTGTTTGTTCACCTACTTATCTAGTATACACTCCAACTCTTCTAACTTGGCCATAGGCAATTGGGTTGCCCAATCTAGGATTTCTATAGTTTTTTCCTCTAATTTGTTTTCTATTTATACTCATTTTCCTTAAGGGTATAGGTTTGAAATATTTAATATTGGTGAGATGCCTACCCCACTAGGAAACTCCAACTCATAGGCGTTGTTTGAAAATTTCCTGAGTACCCTACAAGGACCAATCTTCTTCATATTCATCATATTTTACTAAAATATTAGGTACCCATCCTTCCTAAGATGAGCCAAAACTAAGTCTCTAATCTTAAAACTCACCCCCATTCTACTTACATCTACCTATTTCTTGTTATTTTTCACTCTAGACTCTAGATGCTTCCTTACCTATTCATGTACCTCCTTCATTGCCACTGTAAACTCTTCACTTTCAACATTCTCTTTTTAATATGATTTATGTTCATGATCTCAAACACTCATGTATGATGCATACCATAGATTACTTGAAAAGGAGTCATACAAATACTCTTGTTGGTAGAGTCATCATAGGTAAACTCTGCTTGAGGAAATAAGATCCACTGCTTAGGATTGTCCTTAGATAGACACCTCAATAGGTTCCATAGGCTTTTATTAAACAATCTAAGTTTTACCATCTATCTGAGGGTGCCAAGCTAAATTTAAACTCAAGTTTGTGAATAGATTTCTCCATAATGTTCTCTATAAATGACCAAGCAACTTGGTGTCACTATGAAATACAATGTTTATGGGAAGTCCATGAAGCCTTACTACTTGTTTGAAAAAACATTACCACATGGGTCACATCATTAGTAGTTTTACATGGAATGAAATGTACCATTTTATAAAATCTATCCACAGCTACATTGATTGAGACAAAACCCCTCTCTACCTTAGGCAATCCCTTCACATGGTCCATGCTTATAGATTCCCAAGGTCTATTTAGGACTGGTAGACATTGATACAAATGTACATCAGTGCTCTTACCATTATCGAACTAATAATGTTTGCATCTTTCAACATACCTCCTCACTTCTACTTGTATTTTTGGCCAATAATAGTGCCTCTTGAGCAACTCTAATCCTTTATAAAGCCAAAAATGGCTTGCTATACATCCATTATGCTTCTCTTAGATCATAGTCTCCATTATTTAACTTCTTAGCACACATACTTGAACCCCTTTGAACAACAATTCATATTGTAAGACAAAGTTCAACCATACTTTCTTATTGAGCGTATTTAGGTGCTTGCAAACATTGTATTCTTCTTTGAATTCTTCATCATCTTCATACATGTCCTTGAGTGATTCAATTCCAACACTCTCTAATTGTACCACATCCACCAATAAGACTCTCCTACTAAATGCATCTTAAACCTTATTACTTTGTCCTTGTTTATGCTTGATGTTAAAGGTAACCTTATGTATGTACTCCACACATTTCATGTGTCTTTAGTTCATTTTGGGATGATTATATTTGAATTAAAGTTCATGATTATCTGTATAGATAATTAACTCCTTTATCATTAGATAATGCCTCTAATTCTTCAATGATTGTACTATTGCATAAAACTCTACGTCATAGGATGGGTAACTCTTCTTGGCATCATTCAAATTTTCACTAAAATAGGATATACGCTTGCACTCTTATCTTAGTAAAACCCCTATTTCTACTCAACTTTCTTCACATTCTATTTGAAACACCATATTGAAGTTTGGTAATACTAGTATTGGCTACTTTATTATCATTTGATTCATGTATTGGAAGCTTTCTCTACTTTCTCATTCCATAAAAACTCCTTCTTGTCTCCCTTAATGGTGTCTTTGATAGGAGCACATATCCCACTTAAATTTATAATGAACTTCTCATAAAATCTTGTAAAACCATGAAAACATCTTACCTATCCTATTATCTTAGGTTTTGTCCACTCCATTATTACCTTCACCTTGTTCTTATCAATCGTAAACATGCCTTGATAGATGAAAAATCCAATGTACAATAGTTCTAACTTCATGAATTCACACTTATTAAGGTTGATCAACAACCTTTCTTCTTCCAGTCTCCTCATGGCTAGATCCAAATGGTGAAGATGTTCCTTGTTATGGTTGTAAATATGTATGTCATCCAAATACACCACTACAAACTTGCTTTTGAAACACTTGAGAGCCTAATTCATTACCCTCATGAAGGTAATTGGTGCATTGGTCATCCAAAATGGAATAACCAACCATTCAAACAAGGCTTCATTTATTTTAAAAGTAGTTTTCCACTCATCTCCTTGTCTGATCCTAATCTGATAGTACTCACTCCTGAGATCAATTTTATAAGAATTGCTTGATCCACTCAAGAAATACATAAAATATTACATCCTAAGAAGTGTAAATCCATATCTAATTATGTTATTTTTAAGGCCCTATAATCAATACACATTCTCTACTCACCTTCCTTCTTTGGCACCAACACTATAGGTATTGCACAAGGACTAAGACTTTCTTTGATCAGGATCAACCTTAGATTATTGGTTTGCTATTATTTACATTATATTTGGGCATGATCTAAGGGCACCTTGATTATGAGATGAAACATTTATTTTATCTTAGATTTATGTTATTTATAAGGTTATAAATCACATGTTAGGGTTAACTTCATTTCGAACAAGCATTTAGCATAGATTCTAAAAAGTTTATGCATTCTCTCTTTGAAAACATATTTTGTTTAAAATCATATTTCATTTCCTAGGGATGCATGTTTATGAATCATTTTCATTGCTCGGTAGTGATTAAGTTTTTATATATCTCTAATTTCCTATTCAAAACACATTATTGTGGTTATACCAATTAGAGATACCTTTTCCTTTGTGCTCTGAATCACATTATCCCTAACTTGGATCTCTAAGTTTGTCTTTGGCCTAATGAAAGATGAAAAACTAGATAGATACCAAAGAATTCTAATATATTCCTACATCCCTTAACCCACATGTGTTTTATTTTTATCCCCTCTTCCAAACCCTAGTGGTTCATTATTATTTTTGGAGCTAAAAAATACATTAGAAAAAATATACCCATTTAGGCTAAAAAATTGATTTCTAAACTCTGGAACCCTTGATCTCTAAGACTCTCTAGATGAGCTAACTTTGTAATGAACATTCAAGCAATCCACCTAAATTATTTGAGAATAAATAAAATGATAACCAAGTTGGGGAGGATAGGCTAGAGGAGTTAATCACAAGACCATTTGTAAAATAAGTATAAAATATATTTTATCTTTGTCTTGAAAACTCTGAGACTCTCAACCCAAGGGACCATTGGAAATTGGACACCATAGTATTAGACATATTAGACCACCAAAGGAAATGCGAATTTAGAGAGAACCTTTATTTGAACCCACATCCATCCTAACTTAAGTGAGTCCTATGTAACACCCATGCATTCTATATACTTAAAGCTATAAAGGGGTCCATAATTTTGATAGGGCCTTGAGTGAGCAAATATATTGGATACTAAGACCCTCTAAGTATTATTGTTATAATGGATACCACTATAAATGAAATGGAAAATTAATGTCCTCTATGACTTATATTTTTTAAGGGAATAAATAATCCACTAGATGTGGAGGGTAACACCTTGAAGTTTTACTTCAAGAAGGCCTAAACCTCATACCTCTTTAGGTTTGGAGAATATATCCAAAGAGATTTTGTGAAACCCCTTATATCCTTCATAATTACTTAGATGTATTCTTTGATAAGACATTAAATTTTAGTATATGTCACCTTGGGAGGTGTTGAACATGATACATAATGCACATGGTTTGATGCAAGGACATTAGAGTTGATAACAATTTGAACAAAGGTAAATAAAAAAAGTTACATTATTTTACATGAAGATCGACTATCACTCTCGAACCTTATGGGTTGATCTTGAGTTTTATGGGAAAATAAATAATTAATGGTACAATCACCTACACTTTCTTGAAAGATGATTTCATGTGTAATTTGAACCTTCAACTATGCACATATTACTTTCAAATGACCTCTTTGAGGTTAAAATCCAACTAGGGCATATGATAATTAAAAATGAAGATGAAGATTGACTATCACTCTTGACCCTTATGGGTTTATCTTGAGTTTCATGGGAAAATAAAAAATTAATGGTATGATCACCTACACTATCTTGAAATATGATTTCATGTGTAATTTAGACCTTCAATATGCACATATGAATTTCAAATGACCTATTCAAGGTTAATATCCAACGAGGGATTGTGATAATTAAAAACCTATAAAAAGACAAGGGGAGGGTGTAATAGGCTGAGCTAACCCAAATTACCCCTGTTATGGTTCAACATTTCCTACGTATACAAAGAAATCCAAATAGGGAATCAAGTCTCATGTAGTTCTCCCACCTAGAGTGCTTAGTGTGATAGTACTCCATTCCTACATGTATTCATCTAGAGATGAATTGAATAATTGATAATTATTTACATAAAAATATTGTGACTTGGATAAGTGATGATTAAAATGTGTAGAATCAAATTTGATAAAAATGCATATATTTTGCTTAGTGTGCAATAGTAAAAGTGTGCTTGAATAGTGAAATTACCAAGTACTAAAATAAGTATCTTAGATGTGAATTTATAAAAATCCAAATGGGTGAAACCTTATGATACTTAACCTAAAAATATTGACCAACCTATAAGGAAGGGTTCTATTTTAAAAAATATTGGTTGTTGGGTATAGAGAAAGATCAAACTATAAAGTTCATAATTGACTAGCAATCTCGACTCACATGGGTCAATTATGACCTAGGAAATGAAACATTTGATAATTAAGAATTTAAATTATTCATACATATGTTTAAGAGGTTTTTTATAAATTAAGAAAATTTATGTTGGTGTAAAGTAAAAACATGGAAAGGATGGACCCATACTAGTACCTAAGATAGAGTGAGGTGGAGAAATAAAACCAATTTAAGTTTTTAAGTCAATTGAAGTAAATGTGGACTAAAATTAACATTATCAATAACCATGCCCAAATTTGAGTATCTAAATTTCTTCCATGTAAAATATAAATGAAATTACTAGATTAAAAATAAAAATATACCCAAGTGTTAAAGCACACTTTTCATTTGCAAGGAAGCTCTAAACATGTAGGACACTCCATAGCAAATCCTACAATGAGACAAAGGTAGTCAATGTCCATATGTGAAATTTAAAATTCAAATGTAACTTAAATTTGAAAATATTTTAAGGAACAATGAAGGAGTAGACCTATATGTGTGAAATAGATGTTTCTCTTGTAACTTTATTTGAAGATAATGGTTCTTTAAAGCACTAGAGAGTTGGTTCTTCTTATGAAGCACTTTGAGGGATATGTTCCTTTGTTGAACCAAGGTGAATTGAGGGTGATAAATCCCAAACGTGAAGTGAACATGTGTGCAAATAGATCCCAAGGTGTGAAATAAAACCTAGATTTGTGATGTTAGCCTTTATAATGCCAAAACCAAAACAAGTTAGAATCTATAATGGATTTGAAGGATATAATGTTGAAGGGTCTTGAATATCCAATATTTATTATGAAATTAACTAAATCAACCACTGCATATAGCACGTATAATATTTTATTACTTTGTTCCTTATTTCATATGATACTTGTAATAGCAGTTTGAAATAACAAGTTCTCATAGAATATGTGAACTGTATCCTTTCCCTTATCATTACTTGGAAAAACATTTGTGTATGAGTTAGTATCTTTTCCATTGAATTTGAAAAAGTAGTATGTGTGCATAAATATATTACTTACCCCTATGTGATAAATATTTAATCTATAATTTTATATAGATGCAAACATTATACTTTATATTAGAAGTTTGCATGCACATGCAAATGCACATGCACCTAAAATGTATGAATATGTAACATGTTCCTATAATGTGAATGAAAATAAATGCATATGCCCCCATGATCTCTAATAATAACTAAATTTTGAACCCATATGAATTTGATAAAGCTATATTATATACCTAAAATTAATTTTTTGCTTATAGAGGTTTATCTATATATGAAAATCCCACTAAAATGCCCCCCTCTTAAGATGAGGGATGTGTCCTAAAAGTCTCTCAACTCGAAATAAAATCTAATTGGATCATGTGTAACAAGATATAATCATTTAATATCATAACATATTTTAAAACATATGTAAACATAGTAAGATATGTATTATTTGGAGCTTCTATGCAACATATGAAGTAAGTCCTACAGCATCAAATCTAGGTAAATGTATC
Source organism: Torreya grandis (assembly GCA_037957365.1). Lineage (NCBI taxonomy): Eukaryota > Viridiplantae > Streptophyta > Pinopsida > Cupressales > Taxaceae > Torreya > Torreya grandis. Next base: position 4,634,214 of record JARHVA010000558.1, on the reverse strand, counting down.
AATGAAGCTCATAGTAATAGTTGTAATATAAATGTGGGAGCCGGCAGGAGAAATGGAATTGGTGTTATTGGCGAACAGCTTCTTCATGGTTACATTCAATTGCCTGGAGGATAGGAATCGTGTGTTTGAAGGAGGGCCATATTTCTACAATCAGGCTGGTCTTTTCCTGAAACCGTGGCATGCTGGTTTTAACCCCACTGAGGAGTTGTCGAACAGGGTTCCAGTTTGGGTTCGTCTCCCACGAATGCCGATCGAATGTTGTAGGGAGGATGTTCTGCTGATGATAGCTTCAATAATAGGAAAACCGGTGGGGTCTTCCTCACAAACTATGGGGAAGAAGATCATGACATATGCTCGAATATGCGTAGAGATTGACTTAAGCAAACCTTTGCCAGATGCGGTTGATATGTGTGCAGGAGAGTATTCTTGGGTTCAACAATTGGACTACGAGACCTTGCCATTTAGATGCCATCTTTGTCATGAGTATGGACACTTGGTAAGAAGATGCCCAAAAAACAAGGTGGAGGAGCAATCGCTCGATTCCTCACCTCCCAAGAACAAGCCAGTTGTGGAGGAGAAAAGGAAAGAATCTAGAGGGGTTGGGGGCAAGGACACAGAGGGGTTTATGCATGTAAAATCCAAGAGCAGGAATAAGGGATATAAGAGAACCATTTTGGAAAGGCAAGAGGATGACTCTTTTAATAGATTTGTAATCTTGGAAGATTTGGGGCAACAGGAGATTAACCCAGGATTTGGTAGTGGAGTAGTGTTGATGGAGAAAATAGAAAACATGGTTCAGGCTGATTCTATTCCACCAGAGCACGTAGCAGAAGCACCCTTTCCAATGCAAGTAGAGGGACAAGGGAGAGTGCAGAGTTTGGCTGAAATGATAGAAGAAAGGTACCAAGGTGGGGCGGCTAGAGGAGAGGTGTCACAGCCAGGGGTAGAGGAGGAGGAGAAGTGCAGGAAAGCTCCTTCTAGCCTGGGAATTCTTCAAAAAGAAAGCAAAAAAGGATCTTCAGATAAAGGTGGGAAGGCTGGGAGAAGAAAGGAGATAGAACGAATTAAGGTGATTGGGGAGAATTTGGTTGAATCAGGGTCGGTTAAGACCTTGGATACACACTTTTTGCCCCCGTCGAAATGATTACGGTGTCATGGAATGTAAGGGGCTTGAATAGCGGCCCTAGACAAAAATCTATTCAAGATTTAATCATAAGTTAGCACCTTGACATTCTCTTCTTGCAAGAGACCAAAGTTTCAGTAGAGTTCATGTTGGGTATTGCCCCAAGGATGTGGGGTCAAGGAGCTTGCCAGTGCATTGGGGCGCAGCGGGCTGCCGGTGGATTAGCTTGTTTTTGGAATCCAAGGAAGGTTACACCAGTGACCTGGATGGCCTTTAGGTCGGTGTTATCTATGGTTGCCTTGTGTGTGGATACGGGGGAGTATGTGCTTCTGTCGAATTTTTATGCACCCACGGATTGGCAAGGTAAGATATCTATTTGGAATAACATTCAGTTGGTACACAAGGAATTTCCCTATTTGCCTTGGATCTTAGCTAGAGATTTTAATGCTATTACGGATCTATCGAAAAAAAGAGGCAGAATTATCAAATTGGTTCCGTCTTCTTCTCTTCTTAATGAGAAGGTGACAGAGCTTAATTTGGTGGACATCAAACCAAGTAATGGATGCTTCACATGGAATAACAGAAGGCTAGATAATACTTTTATAGCGGAGCGGATAGACAGGTTTTTAGTGTCCTATTTTTGGGTGGGAGGAAGGTGGGCACTCAACTTCAAGATTTTGGACTGGCGGGGATCGGACCACTGGCCTATCAAGTTGAATATCACCTCGGCTGTCACACATCAGAAGCCTCCCTTCAAATTTCAGATTATGTGGCTACGGGATCAGAATTTATATGGCTATATTGCAGAGTGGTGGAGAGCTGGTCGGCCTTTGACGCGGACAGTGATGTACATTTTTGCTAAGCATCTCCAATTTGTCAAATACCAGTTGCAGAGATATAAGAGGTAGAGTTTTGGCAACATCTTCTAGGAAAAGAAGAGAGCACAAGAGGAGCTTAATGTTGTTACTAGATTGATACGTGAAGAGGGGCTGACAGAGGACTTGTTGAGAAAGGAAGGGAAGGCGGTCAAGATTTTGGAAGAATGGGAATTGAGAGAGGAAATTTTTTGGAAATAGAAGGCAAGGATTGAGTGGCTGCAAGGAAACAGGAATACGGCCTTCTTCTTCATCTCAGTCAAGGCCAGGCACAATGGTAATGTGCTTACTTCTCCTATCACAGATCGAGGTGAGGTTATCTCATCTACTAGTGATATTTGCAATGAGGCCAAACATTATTTCAGTGCCCTCTTCCGTGAGGATGGGAAATGGGATGAGGCCACAGAGGACTTGATCTTGTCATGTATTCCTTCAGTTGTGTCCCATGACATGAAGGAGAAGCTGGGTAGCCCGATATCGATGGAAGAATTGAAGAGGATTGTCTTCTTGATGAAGAAAGGTAAGGCTCCTAGAATGGATGGGTTTCTGATTGAATTTTACCAAGAATTTTGGGGGATTATTAAGGATGATTTATTAGCGGTGGTTCAAGAGTCGCAAGCTAATAAGCAGATGTTACAGGCTTTGAATTCTACCTTCTTGGCACTCATTCTGAAGGGGGAGGGGGCAAATCGCCTTAGCCAATTTTGGCCTATTTCACTGTGTAATGTTATTTACAAAATTCTTTCGAAGCTGATTGCTGAAATATTGAAGAAGTGCTTGAAAGTGATGGTGGCAGAGGAGCAGAGCAGCTTTGTGGAAGGTAGGCAGATTTTGGATGGTATTTTCATGGCTACAGAGGTGGTCCATTCGATGTCGAAGTCTAAGGAGAAGGCAATGTTCATTAAATTGGACATGTCAAAGGCATATGATAGGGTGCGGTGGTCCTTTCTTCAGAGAGTGTTGCAGGCCTTTGGCTTTACAAGGGAGTGGATAGAATGGGTTATGAGCTGCATTACCTCATCTTCGTTCTCTATATTGGTGAAGGGGGAACACATGAGGTTGTTTGGGGCTACCAGGGGCTTGAGGCAGGGAGACCCTCTTTCCCCGTACTTATTTCTTCTTTTGGCTGAGGGTCTTGGCTGTCAAATCAGAGAGCACACGAGGGTGGGGGAGATAAGGGGATGGAGATGGGGAGGTGGACTACTTGTTCTCTCACACCTTTAGTTCATGGATGATGTGGCCATGATGGGAGCTTCCACCACAAGTGAGGCAAGCAATATCCACAGTTGCCTAGATGAGTATCTTGTGGCTTCTGGACAGGCTATTAATGAGGACAAATCATCCATATTCTTATTCAATATGCCTTTGGCTATACAGAGGAGAGTGGCCAAGATTCTCAGGTTTCAAATAGGTAACCTCTCGGTTACGTATCTTGGTATTCCGATTTCCATGGGGAGGCAGTCCAAGGAGTCTTGGCAGGTTATTTTGAACAAATTTCATACCAGGGTGAATCATTGGACCCACAGATGGCTATCCTTCACAGGCTGGGTCCAATTGATTTAGTCAATGGTTCAGGCTCTCCCCCTCTACAGGTGCATTCTACAGGTGGCGCCAGTTAGCTTTTTGTAGGATTTGGACTCTCTGGCTAGACAGTTCTTATGGGTGGGGAACCTTTCCGCGACCAAATGGAGTCTGATCCATTGGGATGTCATCTGTAGCTCGAAGAGATTGGGGGGTTTAGGCCTTAGACAATCCATGTTGGCTGGTACGGCCCTCACATCCAAGTTGTATTGGAGATGGTGTACTAAGCGAGACCATGTATGGGCCAAGGTGTTGGCACACAAGTACTTTCCTAGGAATGATCAGTAGGACATACCTCGTTACTGTTTGACGGGGATGGGCTCAGTGATTTGGGACACGCTTAAGAAGGGGGCAGCTCTAATCAAAAGTGGTCTATTCTAGATTTGCAAAAGTGGGATGGAAGCACAGTTTTGGCACGATTTGTGGGATGGTTTTCCTCCTATAACACAGTAGTACCCTCACCTTCAAGCTCTTTCTCAGAGATTTTGCGAGGCTGGGTGGGTTAAGGTGAGTGATTTCAAACACTTTCACTGCCAGGATCAGCTCACGGAAGCCAGGTGGAAGAGCTCGGAGGGTTGGCCGGTTAGAGGTATGGAGCGAGAGTGTGAGGAGTTGAGGGGGATTTTGGCCAGGCACAACTATTGCACCCTCAGAGGGGCTGATGAGCTGGCATGGTTTCCTCATCCTAAAGGGAAATATACTATTTCAGCAGGATACTAGGAGCTTGTGGTGAAAAAATTTGGTGAAGCTAGGGAGGTCACCTGGTGGAAGCGAACCTGGAGTAAGTTCTCGTGGCTGAAATGCAATTGTTTTGCTTGGACTTTGGCTTGGAATCGCTGCCTGACTTGGGAGAATTTGCGCAAAAGAGGCTTTGTTGGACCATCCTAATGCATTTTGTGTGGCATGGAGGAGGAGAGCTTGATGCATATCTTCTTTAATTGCCACTTTACTAGACGCATTTGGAATGCCTGGTAGGCGGCATGGAATTATAGAGTAGTCTGTGCCTCTTCTTTGGCTGACTTCTGGCAGCAATTGAGTCAGCCGACCCCTGCTGCACACTTCCTGAAGGACGTGTGGTACGTGGGTCCTATTTTCTTGTTGTGCTAGGTGTGGCTTGAAAGAAATAGAAGAATCTTCAATGGTGTCAGATTGGAAGCGTCACAGGTATGGGGAAGAATCAATAGGATGATCCAAGAATCGGTGGAGGCCAAGAGTGAAGTCAAACTGCCCTTAAACAGAAGCGACGTAGTGGTGGTGGACAGTTTGGGAATGAGTAGGCTCTCTCCAAGCTCAGTGTCTGTAAGGAGGAGAGAGGGAGCGCAGTAAAAAGTGTAGAGAGGAGGGGCATGGCAGCCTCCTCTAGGGGACTTTTTGAAGGTCAACACTGACGGATCGTCGAAAGGGAATCCAGGTCTGGCGGGTATAAGAGGAATTGCCAGAGACGCTTCATGTGAGGTCATTTTCCTTTTTGCGATCCATAAGGGAGAACAGATGGTCAATAAAATGGAAGGATCGGCGATTTTGGTCGCATTGAGGAGAGCTTATGAGATGGGCTAGCGCAAAGTGATTTGTGAAGCCGATTCACTAGTCTTGATTAGTATGATTCAGGAGTGGCAAATTCATGATGTGAACTGGCAGTTATCCCTGATTGTCCAGTAGATTTTAGAAATTAGTCGGCTTATGGATTCGGTGATTTTTGCTCATGTCCCACAGGAGTGGAATAGAGCGGCAGATTATTTGGCCAGATGGGCTTTGGAGGGAATGGAAGGGAGGCCGGTGGTCGAGGAGGCTCATCTACCAGTTGATATTAGACATAATTTGGAGTGAATTTTGGTAGAGGAAGGGAAGGTTTGAGTGTTATTTTCTTTGTTTCTGGTTTTTTTTGGTTGGTGTGGTTGCTGGAATGGCTGATATGGTCTTTGTAATTTTTCCGTAAATGAATAAAGTTTTTACCCCTGGTTTATTTTATTTTTTTAAAATAGTTGTAATATAAGAATACCAAACATTAGTTAGTTTATGATATGGATCGTGGAACTCATAAAAATTAACAAACTCAATAAGTAAAATGTTTCTCAGAGAGCCAAAGGCCAATGCACAATAGACAAAAATGTAGACACTCAAAGAAGGCCAAAATCTAGAGACAATAATACCAAGGTCCATTCAACCAATAAACATGAATATGTCTCAATCACATAAAGGTCAATGGTCATTCACTAAATGAACATGAATATGTCACAATCACACACAAAGGCTAAGGGTCATATGTAATATACAAGCAAAGTCTAATATACTATGTACAAGTAATACTATAACTGGATCATAAAACTAGATATATAATCTACATCATGTATATGTAAGTGATCATATCCTAGAAAACACTCTATCCATGTACACAATGTAAGATAGAGATGTTATCAATAAATTTGTAAAGAGAATATAACTCAACCTAAAATAGGGGTTATTGAATGACAACATGTTTTAAATTATGTAAACTTTGGATAAGATTCCCCGCACATGGTATGGCCACTAGGTAGAATAAAATCCAACATTTATATCTATGGAAACTTTGTGTGTTTTGCATAACACTCATAAATACCAGTGAAATGAATGTGTGATAGAAAATGATTATCCTATGTATCACTCATGGAATAAATAACACAATCAAAGTAATTTAAAATAAACATTTGATCATGCTTAGGTCATGATTTTCTTTTTTTTAAAATATTTTAGAAGTTTTTGTATATTTCAAATATTTGATTTTTTTGATACTTTTAATCTTGAAACAAAAAGAATAAAGACAAGGAGATAAAACATGGGTTTAAAAGTAGAAGAAAGAGAATGAATTTGAATAACTCATAACATGTATCGAGGTCAAGTAAACATTGAATATGATGGCATGGTCATGTATGATCAAAATGTGTCAAGGTAATGTAAATCCCCATTTAGTTGTGTTTGGCCAACACCATGGGAATTTGGGTCACCACAAGCTTCCCCAGATGTCTATTCTTAAATTTTAGTTTAGATGTATATTCTTAAATTCTTGGTCGTGTCGGGTGAGAACATTCTTGGCTCAGAAGCAAGATACCTAGTTGTTTAATCTGGTTTCCCAAATGCTTCTTTGATAGTTATCCTTCTCATTGTAACAATCCACTTAATTTTATTTTTAAAGAATTTTATCATTGGTTATCCTATTTGATGACTGCATATGATTGAAATGTTCATTAATTCTACTTTTTTTTTCATATGATTGAATTTAGTTTCAAACTACACTTGAGAAATTTATATTAAGTTATGTTTATCACAAGTATTATTTCCCAATTTTTTGTCAATCGTACTTACTAATTATAATAAACAAACTTTCATTGATGTTTTCAACCATAGTATTATTTTTTACAATATCCGTGTTGTAGAAATCATGAGCTATGTATTTTATAGTTCAACCCATACGAGACATCATCAATCCTTTGGAACCTTTTTATTATTATTATCTCTATCAAATGACCTGATATGCATGGAATAGTTATTCCAATTCCCTTCCTCAGACTTAGTTTGCATCGATTTCCTCCTTGATGGTAAAGGGTGAGATAGAGTGTGCCGGGCCTCATGTTTTGATTTGCTACATTAAGTGGATATGTCCTCGGCTTAGAGCCCCACCTATAATGATTTGTAAACTTTATAGTTCATAAATGACACAAACAAATGAATTATTGTGCAAATACCTCATATTTATTTAAAAATTTAAGATTTATATTAATTCCTTCTAGTAAATAGTAGTACAATTAAATTTTAAAACTAAAATATTTAGATATTTGTTTTTATGAAAATGTTTCATATATTTATCAATTAAAAAAATAGAAATAATACATATAAAAAAAAATCAAAATTTTAATTAATTTATAAATAATTTAATATATAATCAAGTCATGCAACTTAAAATATTATCTTTATTCAAAAATATATCAAGATAACTCCTTTTAATATATAATGTATGTATACTATGATTTAAACTTATTAAACAGAAAATAAATATAAATTACAAATCTCCTACTCTAAACATAACTACATCTCTAATAAAGCAAATGAAATAGAGTAAAACACATATATCTTCACCTATGATTGAAAATTCTCTTTCGTAGACATGGATGTGCTCATCATAAATTGATTTGTGGTTGCCCAAAACATGTGCAATATTCCAATAACATTTTGACAGATTATACCTACTTGATCATTGCTTGATCGATGAGAATGAAAAATGCTATGATGAATTTCTAGATGTTTGATTGAGAAGATGAATGGTTGAGATTGGTTGCTCAAATTGGAAACTTTAGATTGGGATGAGGATTTCCCAATCAATTAAATTGAAGATGTTTTCATTTGGAGATTGAGTTGACTAAATTGTTTGCTAATTTTTTTGAAAAGTGACGAGGAGTCAATTGATTTGTTTCCTCTTTGTGCAGTGTTAACTAAGTTTTTTCCTATTTGAAGACTATGTGATGGGCGAATCAACTAATTTATTTCTAAATGCAGATAGATTTAAGTAGTTGATGGAATGTGCATAGTAAATCTCCAGTTTTGAACCTGGTGGTTAACTGAATTTCTACATGTGATGACATGGAGTGGAGAAGGTGAAGATAATTTTTAATTTTTTAAATTTATTTACAATAAATATGATGCATGGATTTTATTAGTATTAATTAATTAATTAATTACTAATCATTAATTAATTAATTAATCTAAGATTAGTAAATGTGGGGTCATGACAATGTGAAGTTTATTACTATTCCATGTAGTGAAGTAGTTAGGGTTTGGATGAATTAGTGCAAGATAGCTAGAGATTTGTTGCTGACAGGTTAAAATAAGTGAGTTAACGACAGTAACTTTTTTTTCTAAAATGTCATTTTTTTTTAATTTAATAAAAATGGACGTGCTTAAAATAATCCAATTTTGTTAAAAAAACATTAAAAAATGCCCTTCTTTCTACAAGAAGACAGTCATGGAAATGAGATATGTTCTGGATAACAGAGAGGACAATCACTCATGCCAACAAAGAAAAAATAATATTATAACATTGGTCTCAGAATAACTAGGACAATGCGAAAAGCGTGATACAATTTTTTTTTCTGGGTTACCAAAGCTTAAGCACTTTTAATGAGGCTTCTAGTTTTAGAAAATACTGTTGTACAGAAAGTCAGGTTGCTCCATATTTATTTACTTTTAGCAGGTGGCAAATTGAATAAATTTTTTTTATGGTTTGTTTCAATGGATTTTAAGATTTATATATATAAGGTGGAAAAGTAGAATACAGTGGAGGAGGTATTGGTAAAATCAACCAATCCTTCAATCCCGGTTTCTTTATTGAGATTCCATTAAATCTTTCACTGAAGTTTAAATTCTATTTTTCCTTCTTCGAAATCCTTCATTGAAGAATAAAGTGAACTAACTTACTGCAATTTCATAATTTTTCATTAGTTTCTTTCCATAGTTCGATAGTTATGGGTAATACTAGAGACTACACAATAGACAATGAATTAAAAGGGAAAATTATGCTATTTTAGAAACTTATTGAAATACGATGGTATGTACTTTTTTTCAATATTATTTGCATAGCATTATTGAGTCCATGGATATATCATTATTGAGCCAATGGCTATATTATATGTGTGGATTACGACGACAGTCTCTCGCATCTGTCCTACTATTACTTTTTGATTTTCTAAGATACCGTAAGTGGACTATATTCTAAATGTGGATTATAGATATATTCTCTTGTATCTCTCTCAGTATTATTTCAGGTTTTCTGAATATACTATACATGTTGATTACAGTGACACTCTCTCACTTCTCTCCCACAATTACTTTGGGTTTTCCCGTTTCGTGTGCTAAAATTTATACAAACCCCTTACTTTTAGTGTGCTGGAAACGTTGAAATTATCAACCTAAATTTTAAATTTATTTTCAACTTTTATTTAGAGGACAATTCAACGGCCTAATCTGTTCCAACACTAATCCAAGGGTTGTTTTTGTCAACATTGTGTTTTGGCCTTTCCTTGTTTTGTATTTTTTTTAAAAGATTGCACTCCCCTTAATTATATCAAGAAAGATTTTTATAATGGTATAGAGATGATGGTGTAGGACTTTAATGTCATGAGTGTGTTCTATTTTAATTGTTAATATAAAAAATAAAAAATTAAATTGTCAATATTTTTATACCGAGAATTAATCTTATTTTATGTATGGGGTGACGGGTAAGAGGGGATGAGCGAGAAGAGTGGAAAGTTATAGTGGTTTTCAATGTTCAACATAAAATATACAAATACACAAATATACCAAAATTCATAAATTACAATGGCTATGAAGTAGATAAACCTATGATGTAGATAAACTTATGACTCGATTAATTTATTATATCAATCAGGGATCCCTAGCTATATTTGGGAAGGGAGAGGGGTGTGTCACCTTTATCTGTATACATGGCCCCTTTTTATATATGAGATAACTCTTTATTTATCTATTTAGGTGACTATATATAGAAATATAGCATTTCCCTGGCAATGGCTCATTTATATAGATAGGGGATGATCGAGAACCCTATTTGTGGGGAACTATATGGGTTTGACTATAGGCCCTATGTAATCAAGTGGAGAGCACTCAACAGCTACCTAGAGTCAGTTGAGGTAGATTAAAAACTCAAATGTGTTAGAATATATAAGCAATAGAACATGGGTTAGAACCTATAGTCTTCAGGTAATGGGCCTAATGATTTGACCAATTACCCTACCCCACTTTGTTAGATATGGATATGGCCACAATGAATCAATGCCATATCCATATCCCATAGTTATATAGGATAGAGCCCCACTGAGCTATTAAATCAATCTGAATATTATTATATACATAATATGATTGAATTGTTCAATTGTAATAAATATGAATGAATGGTATGGTGGTACCACCTTTCACCAATGAACAACAACATGATCATGACCATGTCACATTGTATAGATATATAGTTTCAAGGGCATGTGTACAGTATATATTTTAATTATCACAATATATATTGGTGACCCCATCCCACATATATTTCTATGTAGATTTAAAGTGAGTAGAGATAGGAAAAAGGTGTATCAATGCTATTAGCAATATCTAATTCAATCTATCCATTGAATGAGTCTTTCAATGATTGAACTTGTACATCAATGATTAGTGCTAATGCATTACATATATAATATGTATGGTATGACCATAGTGACCCAATGTGGACAATGCCCAACATGCCATGAATGATATGAGTGATGTATTACTTATTCATATCAAACAATAGACTAATCTCATCTCTACATGTAACATGATTTTTATGTGATAAATAATGGAATGGGTGTGGGTAACATGATATGATGTATAATGTTTTTCCTACTGATATGATAGTTAGTTTTGACTGCTTGACGTCATTGAATGGGTTTAACTAAGTATGGGTTGAATTGGTGTGGTGGGCCCATTGAATATTATGATGTCATTAAATTAAACTATATAGCCTAGTGTGGTAATATAGCTGGCATATAATACCAGTGTTCCCCCTGTTGAATTTAATAATATGATGCCATTGAATCATCCATCTAAATAGTGACTCAAATCAACCATATCTGTGGGAGAAGTAATGGGCTTGGTTTTTTAATACCAATTGGCCCAATTGGAGTCACTTTCATACCAAAACATTAATGCTAAAATTTATAGAATACCAAGGTTGTCCAAATAACCATGAAAACCAACATGTTGTCTCTTGTCTCAGAATAACAACCATGTCTCATGACTTATAGACAACTCATCTCATGTGTGTGTATCTCATATATACACATGACATGATTGAGACACACTACCTATAGTGTAACACCATATAGATATAGGGGGATGATGCCTCCTGTCAAATTTTGAGGGTATACTTTCATATAGGAATCAATATAGGGTTAGTGTGTTGAATTTAGCCTAAAATAAACATAATCTCAAGTAAAATTGGCATTATAGAGGTGTCGTTGGCTATATGTGGGTCACTAATGAGACCTACATAATCCCAATCATACCACTTTGGCTTGCTTTCAAAATGAATTTGAGTGATCACACACATATATATCTCCTAAATCAACTGCATTTACCCTGGTCAGAAGTGATTCATATGATGTTTTTATGTAGATTTTGGCATATGAAAGACTTAACCACAAGTGAAATCAATATAAAGGGGTGGTTGGGTGTGTGCAAGTTAGAAATGTGACTTAAGTTGACACAATCACATCACTTTGGGTTGAATTTGAAGTGAATTGAGGTGATCATACATAAATGTGTCTAAAATTATTTGTATTTCCCTAGTCACAAATGTATATAGTGTTGTTGTGTCACTTTTAGCATATAAGGGAATAAATTACAAGTAAAATTAACATAAATTTGTAGTTGAATGCACAATGAACATAATGCAACTTACATTACCACAATCACAATTTTTTACCCAAAATTTGAAGAGAAATGAGGTGATCATGAATAAATGTGCCTAAAATTGATTTCATTTATCAATTTTAGCCTATAAGGAACCTAATTATAAATAATATTGGCATAAATGGGTGGTTGGGTGTGTGTGGATCACCATTGTGACCTATGTTTCCATATTCACACCACTTTTCCACAAATTAAAACAACATTTGGGTGAACACTCATAAATGTTCCCCAATTTTTCCCATTTACCCTAGATGCAAATGATTATGCTATTTTTATGATGTTTTTGGTCTATAATAGACCTAATTACAAGAAAAAATAGTATAAAGGGGTGAGTGGATCTGTGTTAGTTTGTAAAATTCAATTTTGAAAAACTTAAAACTACTATAAATGTTAGCAACCAACCATATGGATCCAAAATTTTAATAAAATGGTACTAGTGGTAAAAGTTACAACCTTAAATCCTTAAGTTCAATGCTGAAATCTTGAAAATGGCTAAGTACTAACTATTTTTAGATTTTGAAAAATTGTCTTTCAAATTTTAACTAGTAGCATTGTGAGACCAATTCTAGAAGATGAAAAATGACCCTAATATAAACATATACTTAACATTTATTTTAGTAAACAACCCCTATCTTTTGGCTATTTTGCATCTTTAATTTCTAACACATGAACATTACACATATTTAGTAATGTGAATATGTTATAGTGCATATATCCTTTTTCATGTATACATTATAACATGTAAACACTTTTAATTTATATTTCATTTCTAACTAACTCTTGAGAAATCATACTCTTAGAAATGTGCGCACACTTTTTTGCATATACATTATAGCATATGAGAATTATAGAATTGATAATTACCAAGCCTAATTAAAATAATGAGTACATGTTCTTGTAAAACCATGTACACATTTGTAACCAATTCTTGAAAATGTCTAGAAATTTGCCTAGCAAGTTTTTTCACTTACCCATGAACCACTCTTTGAAACAATTAATTTAACTTACTAAAAAATCCAATAGGTAGAGCTCATTTTTTAAGTTTTTAGTCTATTCCTTTGAGATATTTGAGTTTTTATTCTTCTTAGTTTTAAAAACTGGTTTGAAGGTTTTCAAAGGGACTGGGTTCATTCGCAATTCCTTTCTTCCTCTCTTCACCATCTTCATTTTCTTTCTTCTCCATTGTTTTCTCTTCCTCTCCTCTTTTTATTTTTCTTGGTTATTAAATACAATTCTTTAAGCAATTAGATTTATTTATTTTTCATAGTTATATTTATTGTTTCAATAACATTGTATTATTTTAAACTTTATACTTGAATCTATTTTTTCAACCTTCTTTCTAACTCTCTTTATTTTTATTTTATTTTTATTTCTGTAATTAAACTTACATTTTATTTCTTGTGTTACAGTTTTCTTTTTATGAATTGAGTTCGATTGTTATTATATTTTCCTTCTTATAATCTTTTAACTTTTTTTCTTTACTTTTATCTTGATTTAACAATTTTATTTATACTTCATCATTTGAACTCTAATTTCCTAATGCTTGATTTTTTACTTTTACTTTTTAACTTGTTATTACAAAATTTATTTTAGATATTGAATTGTTAGTTTATAATTATTTTAATTTATTTTTGTTTATTTTTTTCTTATTAATATATAGATTTGTAATTTGTATATTTGTTGTTTTGTTTAATATTTGAATTCTAATATTTTTCCTTTTGATAATTTAATTCTTAGTACTTTTTATCTTTGTATTCATCTAATCAGGTTCAACCTTAGATTATTGGTTTGCTATTATTTACATTATATTTGGGCATGATATAAGGGCACCTTGATTATAAGTTGAAACATTTATTTTATCTTATATTAGTGTTATTCATAAGGTTATTTATCACATGTTAGGGTTAACTTAATTTTAAACAAGCATTTAGCATAGATTTTGAAAGTCTATGCATTCTCTCTTTGAAAACATATTTTGTTTAAAATCATCTTTCATTTCCTATGAATGCATGTTTATGAATCATTTTCATTGCTTGGTAGTGATTAAGTTTTTATATATCTTTGATTTCCTATTCAAAACACATTTTTTTGGTTATACGAATTAGAGATACCTTGTCCTTTGTGCTGTGAATCCCATTATCCCTAACCTGGATCTCTAAGTTTGTCTTTGGCCTCTTTGCTTTGTCCTTGTTTATGCTTAATTATAAAGGTAAAGTTATGTATGTACTCCACACATTTCATGTGTCTTTGGTTCATTTTGGGCTGATTAGAGTTGAACTAAAGTCTATGATTATCTATATAAATAATTAACTCCTTTATCATGAGATACTGCCTCTACTTCTTCAATGATTGTACCATTACATATAACTCTATGTCATAGAATGGGTACCTCTTCTTGGCATCATTCAAATTCTAACTAAAATAGGATATAGGTTTTCAATCTTATCTTATTACAACCCCTACTTCTACAAAAATTTCTTCACATTCTATTTGAAACACCATATTGAAGTTTGAAAATACTAGTATTGGCTACTTCATTATCATTTGATTCATGTATTGGAAGCTTTCTCTACTTTCTCATTCCATAAAAACTCCTTTTCTCCCTTAATGGTGTCTTTTATATGATCACATATCCCACTTGAATTTATAATGAACTTCCCATAAAAGCTTGTAAGACCATGAAAACATCTTACCTATCTTATTGTCTTAGGTTTTGGCCACTCCATTATTACCTTCACCTTGTTCTTATCAATCATAAGCATGCCTTGAGAGATGAAAAATACAATGTAAAATAGTTATAACTTAATGAATTCACACTTATTAATTTTGATCAACAACCTTTGTTCTTCCAGTCTCGTCATGGCTAGATCCAAATGGTGAAGATGTTCCTCATTATGGTTGTAAATATGTATGTCATCCAAATAGACAACTACAAAATTGATTGTGAAATACTTGAGAACCTCATTCATTAACCTCATGAAGGTACTTTGTGTATTGGTCATCCCAAATGGAATAACCAACCATTCATACAAGGCTTCATTTGTTTTAAAAGTAGTTTTCCACTCATCTCCTTGTCTGATCCTAATCTGATAGTACTCACTTCTGAGATCAATTTTATAAAAATAACTTGATCCACTCAATAAATACATAAAATATTCCATCCTAAGAAGTGTAAATCTATATCTAATTATGGTATTTTTAAGGCCCTATAATCAATACACATTCTCTACTCACCTTCCTTCTTTAGCACCAACACTGTAGGTATTACACAAGGACTAAGACTTTCCTTGATCAGTCCTTTGTCAAGTAACTCTTGAAATTTTATTTTGATCTCTAAATTTTCTTGAGGGATCATATTATAAGCTACTTTGTTAGGTAAGATTTCTATTGGAAAAAATACTATGTGATGTGTTATATTCGTCATAGGTGGCAATGTGTTTGGTAACTCATCAACAACTATTTCTACTTACTACTTCAACATATCTTGGATTTCTTAGGGAAGATCATTGATCTTTGTGTATGTCATAAGATTCTTAGGATTTAATACTAATTCAAAGCCTAATTCCTTTTCATTCATGGCATTTATAAGTTATTTACCACTTACCAACATCATGTGTGAACCAACTTGTTGATCATTCTTCTCATCCTTCATGGGCATCAAGGTATAACTAAATCCATCTTTGACAAAGGTGTAAAAATTCCTTCTTCCATCATGAGTGGTTGGCCTATCATATTACCAAGTCCTTCCAAGAAACAAATGACAAACATCCATGGGGATGACATCACAAAGTACCTTATCCTTAAACCTTCCAACTTGGAATTCCATCCAAATTTTCTAACTTACCAAGACTTGATGACCCTCGTTCAACTATTAGAAGTTATATGGTGTGGGGTGGGGTAACATCTTCAACTGAAGTTTACTAACCATTTCAATAGAAACTAGATTATCCATAATTCTTGAATCTTTGAAGTCCTAAAAATAATCTTCTTTTATAGTGGTTGATTCTCCTTAGGTGGCTTGATCAACACCATCCTGATTAATAATGATTCTCTAACTTCATGCTCTTCTACAAGTGATGGAGGTCAAACTCTCTCCTCCTCAACTCCTTGTGCAATCTCATTCCTTTCATTAGTTCTTATATTGCCTACTAGTTGATCGTTTGGGCACTCTCATGATTTATGGCCATAAAAATTATTACATATAAAAAATCTTCCTATAAATCCACATGATCATTTGTCACTTGGTGTATTTCCACTGTTGTAAGAAGGCCTCCTACCTCTAAATCCACCTCTTAAACTAGAGGACTATGCTTGTGAAGTAGTGGACTCTCCTTGGTTAATTATTTATGAGTATACTCTAAAAATTATATAATTCAAAAATTTTTACCTCTACCTTTATTTTCTTGGTTTTGCTTCCTATTGAGTTTTTCTATAGCCTTAAATACCAAATGGTGGCATTTTCCAAGTGTTTTTGGACTAGTAAGACTCAACTCAACCTGTATATTATATCTCATGCCATTGAGATACATTTCCACCTTTTCATTATCATCTTCCATAGTACTTGATCTGATGTTTAATTTTTATAAATCTTAAGTGTGATCTCTTACGCCCATCTTTTTTTATATCAAGTTTTAGAGCTTTTTGTACAAATTAGTGATGTAGTCACTAGGCAAGAGTTTACTATTAAAATTTATAACCATCCTATCCCAAGACCTAAAATTATATTTTCCTTTATTCCTTTTCTCATCTTGGATGTAGTTCCACCATAGGGATGTATGGCCCTTAAACTTGGTTCTAGCAAACTTCACCTGTTTCTCTTCTAAGACATCCTCATTATCAAAGTACTTGCTTAACTTCCCTATCCAATCAAGGAGTTATTATCCATTGAGGATACTTGCATATATTATAAGATATAATTTGGAATTATATCCTTAGACTTTTACCACCTTCACCAGTATCTCAAACTTTTGCTCCTTAATTTTTCTTTCTCCTTCATCTTCCAATTTTGGTACTATGGTTCCTCTTCCTCTTGGTCACTCAAATCACCTATGACTACTCCCATTCTCTATTTAACCTCCACTGATATGATTCTAACATCAAAATTGAACCTCAATTTCCTCAACACCTAAAATATGTCATCCCCGATCTGTATAGTTGTTGCTCTCTCACCTGTTGCATTCCTTCTTGGTGGCATCTTGACTCTTTCTCAGATAATTTTTCAAACAACTATTGGATTCTCTCTTTCAAGTAATATATTCTCTCCCACTTATTTCCAAGTGTATATACCTAGTTATAATACAAAAATTATGTATAAAAACTTAGGATAAATTTTGAACTCTACCTCTTATACCCACTTTCCTAGACCTTAAGGCCTATTTTGTAACATTCTTTTAGTTTTTTGACTTGTACAATAAAAATATGATTTTTAAAAATTATATGAGATTATTTATAGATACCCTCTATCTATATATACCTTCCTATAGTTTTTATTGATCTACCCTGTCTCTAGACCCATTTCTAGCAATAAGACTCCCCAATTAAGCCTCTTTAGGTCTTAGTGCAACAGAGGCCTCCAAAAACCATGATATTGTTGATTATACAATAATGAATACTTTTGAATCCTTTGAAGTACATTGAAACACAAAATAATACAAAATTTAAAGTCTTTTAGTTAGTTAAAACATTCTAGAAAGGCTTTTTACTCTCCTAACCCTGAACCAGGGTTTCCTTCCACTACATAGACCCAAGAGGGAAGATAACTTATTTATGAATTTTGAAAAGAACTTTTTTTCACTGTGAAGTTTACTCCACCTTTGTCTCAACTCCACATAACTCTTCCAATCACCCAAACAAATATTTAATCCTTTTATTCTATTTTTCTAACAAGAAACTCACTTTACTATGTAATAAAGATTGACTACAATAGGTCTATAGTAGATTTAAGATAAAAAGACATGGTTGAAAGAAACAAAATTATGAAATTAACCTTTAAAAATAATATATAAGCTTTAAAAAAACATAAATAGTGATTATAACATGTTTTCAATATTATTTCATTCCCAATATAGGTTACACAATCTTCAAACAATGCAAGAATAAATGAAACAGGGTCTGTGTGAATAAATATTCAAGAACTAGGGATTTCTTCTTTATTTTTTCAAAGTGTGTCTCAAAAACATCCAAAAACAACCTTCTCATCAAAATTTACAAATTTTATATGTGTATAACTGCTCCAACTTTCTATACTGACCTTTAAACAATCACAAAGGTAAGTCAAGAAGTATGAAAATGAAACAAAAGTTAGACATCCATACATTTGAAGCCTTAGAACCTTGACATGGATTCAAAGGATCTTAAAAAGATTTTACAACCTAATTATAAATTTATAAATTCATTCATTCACCCCTACTATGCTAACTACAAGTAAATAATTCAAATTATTTAAAATCATGTTTTGGTGGGAAAACAAGAAATTTTGCATACAAAACCCACAAATAACTTGTTTGAAGTTATGTCTTCACTAGAAGATTGCATATTAGGATTGGCCCCCAGGAAAAGTAGAAATTATTGGTATAATAAAATAGTATAGTGCACATTTTTTATTTTATTCATTCACATGGAACACATTAATTGTGTACTTGGTACATCCTCACCACTATTTATATCATGCCTGAAGGAAAGAAACATGTTTGGAGGTTAAATAGTTATCATTAATTTGGAATTCTTATATTTATACACACAATAGTGTTGCCTCACTTATAAAATAAGAGCAATGAATATTTTAGAGAGATTCACCTTCAACTTAGATTAAACATTTTAAGAATAAACGAACATAGGTAAAATGGAAAGTAAGATTGTGAGCTAGTGAAATGGGAAGTAAACCATGTAAGGTAATAATTTTAAGAATAAATTTTTTAAAGAAATTAGTTATTAAATTTATGTCTCTACATTTGCCTCCACTTTATTCTAGTGATTAAAAAAAGTCAAATTACTACTTTATCTTAGGATATAAATCTTTATTATAAAGTATGACTTAATTTGAAAATATAAAACATTTTCATTGAAATTAGTTATTGTCCATATATGATAATTTAGTATTTAAAAGTTTAAATTTTATTTTTTTAATTAGAACAATGAAATTATACACATGAAATAGCATGAAATATGATTACCCTATAACATGAAAGTAGAGAAGTGTTTTCCTCATTGTTGAGACATTTAGATGAATGTTGAAGCTTTGAAAACTAGAGGGTTATAAAGTCTCAATTTGAAACCCTTTGAATGTTCTTGAGTTAGAAATATTATATGCTTCAAATCTTATTTGACTATATAGAATGTTCTATAAAATATTTGAATGGGTGGAACCACTAACTGTGGCTTTCTACATAGAAAAAGTGTAACTATAAACATTGAGTGTCACTAGACTCTAATGTGGGTTAGTTGTAACATGGAGATCAATCACATTGCTAAAAATGGATCTAGATTATATTATAAACTTTACGACTTTGCAACTTTAAAATTTTGAAATATTTACACTAGATATTTTTCTAAATCTATAGATATTATCCTAAACATGAATGAGTGGCATTCCCAATATACTATACCTAATTGATATTGAATGCGATATGATTTTTACAAATGTAGAAACTTTTAATTATTTTAAAAACTTTAAATAAGGGAATGAGTGCACATGCATGTCACAACCCTCATAATCTAAAAAGTTTGAATATTTTTATAATTTTTGCAACTATATAGTGCAATAAAGCTTCAATTTTTCTGATGAAGACTAGAATTTTTAATAGAATATTATTTTAATGTCCCCCTTTTGAAATGAGAGACATACATTTAAAGTCACTTATCTCAAAAGAGATTTTTAAAATATGTGAACTATGTAATTATGTATTAAAATGTGACTATTTGAATTATATGTGTATTAAAATATAAAATGTAACATAGAATTTCATATGAAATATGTGTTAGATAGATAAATCATTGAATCACATAAGCAACATGTACAAGAAATACACAATGGCACAACAAAAATGAATAGATAATGCTTGATAGGAATCACAATACCATATAAAAAATCAAGTAATATACAAGTAACATAAAAATTATGATATTATTTGAATCTCAACATTAATGATTATGCAATAGGAGTATAATCGGAATCAGAGTGGTAGGAAGAAAATAAGTATTACTTTGATTTTAAAATGAAGACAAGGATGAATAATGATCATTCATGTTTTTATTTAGTTATCACTAGTTATGTTATTTAAAATACAATTTAATTCAAAATAATTTATTATATTTTTTCATTAATGTTTCTATATTAAAATATATATTTTAGAGTAACTATATTTTAATTTTTTCCTTTATATTCACAACGATTTTTTTTTAAAGAAATATTATAACTCAATATTTAGAGAAAAATCTTCGATCAAATTTAAACACTAAATATAATTTTATTGACTATTATTATCATTAAATGTTGAATTCTCAAAAGATTATGATATATAAAAAATATTATATAATATTATTATGAAATCTAATCCTATATGAAATTTAATTTTAATTATAAATTTTTTAGTTTATTATAAATTTACTAATTATCTTTCTAAAAATAATTAATACTTAAATAATATCTTAGAACCAAATGTGGGTACTAAATGTAATTTTATTGATTATTATTATTATTATCAATAAATGTTTATAAAATTTGACTCTTGGATGGAATCTAATCCTTCACATACATGACCGAAAACTCAATGTTACAAAATTAGGAGGAGTACAATTTCAAAAGAGAAGATAGAAAAACCAAAGGCCAAAACATAATGTTGACAATAAAAGTGACGCTTGAATTAGATTGTTGGAAGAGAATAAGCCATTTTGTCTTTTAAATTGAGTTTCACGTAGGATTCAAAATTCAAGATAATATTTTAAGCTTGTCCAACACATTCAAAAATTCATAACGGGAGAAAGGTGAGAGCCTATCGCTGCAGGCCACACCTACACTATAGTGATAAACTCAATTATGATGAGTAATTAATATTAAAGAAATAATAAATCATCCATCGAATTCTCTAGTGTTTCGTTTGAAACTATCAAAAAGGAGGTTAAGTCATCAAGAAACCGTTAACACTAAGATTAATGCATCGTAAGTTTTTTAGTAACAAACAACAAAACATAATGAGATCGAGCTAAAGGAAGATTCCTTTAATTTTCACTGAAGAAATTCAAGAAAAGAGCCTTAATTTTCAGTTTCACTATGGCTAATTTTTCCAATACCTTCTTAACCAAATTAACCATGAATTTTTTTTTATTCAATTTGTCGTCTGTTAAAACATATATATGGAACAAACGGACTTTTTGTACAACATTGTTTCTGAAAACTAAAAGCCTCTAAACGTGCTTAACGTACTATAACACACAACAAACGTGTGAGTTATTCTAAAAGCAATGGCATAATATTCCTTTTCCTTGTGCGCATCACGTTATTGTCCTGTCTGTCACCGAGAATTCATCTCATTTCCATGCACCGTATCTTGCTGTAGAAAGGATGACATTTTATATTTATTTTAAGCAAAATTCGATGTGTTAAAAAGTGAACACTGTAGACCTGAAAATTCTGGCCAATACTATTTTGGCATATTTATTTTTGTTAAAAAAAATTCTGGCCAATACAATTTTCGCATATTTATTTTTGTTAAAAATATATAATATATGGATGACTTTTTTCTTACTAATATTGTAATATTATTTTAGCATATTCACTTTTGTTAAAAATATATAATAAATGTATTGACTTTTTTCTTAGTGTATTTGACTATTGTGAAGAAATCATCACTTAATCAATCGGCAATTAAGTAATCACAATAACAATTTTGGTCATAACTTAAGCAATGGATTGAGAGCAAGTTTGACATATAAAGCATGTACATGCTCTTAAAACAAAGGCAGGTTAAAGAAATAATATGGCAAGGTTCAGTAGGAGGTAGACAAAAAGAGGAGATAACATATATTCTAATATTTTGGTAATGTATATTTATTATAAGATGAGAATGTGGTACCATATCAAATTTGGGTGTTTATATATTTCAAGAAAATTAGTAGTGTTTATATAATTTGTTGAATTTTTATTTTATTTTATGATCTTACACGATAGATGTATGGAGGTCAACTTAAAATAAATTATATGAGTATGTTGTTATTGTTCAATTAAATAAGATAATGAAATTAGTTTTAGTAGAACACTAAACTTCAACAATTCAAGAGATTTATATTAAAAAGTCAAAAATCTTACTAAACAAAATAACTAATGAAGGTCACTAAAAGATTATACAATCTAAGTGAGGACCAATTTTGGCTTACATCAACTTTGGTGATTGACTATTTGAAGACTTATCATGATCCATAATCTAGGTACATATTCCATGCTAAGCTTCACTAGCCCAGATTCTATATTCTTAACATACCACATGGTTAATAGATGATTATTCCTAAATGAACTTTAATGCTAATACAAAGACGAATAATTTTTAGAAATGAAATGACAAGATAGAAGCACAAGAATACACAACACATAAAATAAGCATAATTTATGACTTATATAATACTACACTACCCAAAGCCTACAAAAAACTAATTTGCACTTTCTTTAACACTTTGAAAAATAACTAGCACAAATGGAACTACCATCATAGTTAGGAAGCAATGAGACAATATAAACTAGGACCAAAACTTATAAATTGCAATGTAAATCTATCTTCATGAGACTTCTCATTGTATTTCTAATGCACTGTACCTTCTATAAAAGTTGTATAGATTTATCTTTCTTTTAAAACCCATTAAAAATCTCAAACAAATTGATGTAAAGAAGTGGAAACATTTACAACCATTCATATTCTAGTATTTTGGACAATATAAAATCACCACAATTTATAAATTGATGGCTACAACTCTATTAAAGTAATTTTGTAACTACCAATTACTAAAAGCAATAATTATAATATTTATACAATTGCTACCTACAAGTACAAATAGTTTTATTATCTATTTTAAAAAAAGAAAATTAATTTCAAAGTGTTGATATGTAATCTAACATTCTAAAGATGTCTAGACCACACTTATACTTATTTTTCCAATACAACTTATATGAATCACTATATTAATATAAAATATTTTATGAAGATAAATTAAATTAATTAATAAAAAGAACATATTTAAATAGATTTGAATATCTTGTACATTAAATATCCATATTTTAAATCTTATAATTTGAACAATCTTCATTTATTAATTATTATAAGAGAATGATTTATTAATATTTTTGAGTTTAAACACAAGACACAATCACGAGTATTTAGTCTATACATCTTTGTGTTTGGAGGGAGGATTTCTAACTAATGATAAGGGACCAAAATCTTCTTGTTTCTTCCCTCATGATTGTAAAAGACTTACGTGGATATGGACTTTTTAATTAGTAAACATTCATCATACGGATTTTTAAATTTGTAAAATTTTATAATTATTATTTTTATAATGGATTTTGAAGGAGCCTTATTATTTTATATTTTATATTATTATTTTTTATAATTAATATATATTTAAAATAAAATGTTAATTTTTTTGAGGGTGTAAAGAATGATGGAAGGAATTTTAAATAGTGTTATGGATATATGGTATTATATAGTTTAATATAAAGTTTTGGTTTTGAGAGTAGGTAAAAATCATTTAATTTGATTTATTATATTATGATAAGATATTTCAAATTGAATTGGGTGGTGATGATGAGGGACAATGATATTATTTTTAAGAATATATTGTACATCAAATGGTCACATCATATACATGCCCTAATTTTAAGTAAGTTTTGGATTTTCATGTTTTGTACCGATTAAAATAAGTTTTGTAGCTTCCAAGTTGGAGGCATATTTTATTCACTATTTTATGGCATCTATCTTTTTTCTTTAATTATATGTGAGTTGAGTCTCAAATATTTTAAAAATTTCATGTCACGTGGGTATATAAGCAGACACCATTAGTGATATAATGCAAAATCCATTTTGAAAGAGTTATCACTTGATATAAAATGTCATCAATTACTAATCGGTCCTAGAATAATCTATAGATCTTAATATTATGTTCATAACAAAAACATTAAACTTAATTGAATTAAAATATTGATGCAAAATATCACAGTACAGATCTACACTGCAATACAATGTTTCTTAACAAATAACAAGCACACTTCTCTACACCTACTAACAAGTCTAATAATTATACAAGGAAAATAGATGATGATAGGTGTACCAAACATGCATATAGATTTGATAAGGATAATCATATACTAATAGAAAACAACATGATGTCTAATAGTCCCTAGTTTGGCATACTTTCAAATAGTAAACTTAAACAAAAAAAAGTGTCACATTCTAGCCATTCTAAATGAAATCAATCCTAGATCTTTACAAAGATTAATCAAATATTATTTGTTTTGTTCTTTTATATATTATGTATTTAGGTATATATTTTTAATTAAAAAATAATATTTCTAATAATATATTATATTATTATAAAATGTATTTCAATTATGTATATTGTATAATTATTTTATTATAATACAATATAATATTAATATAGTATATATGATTGTAATATTATATGAGATCAATAGTTATGATTTACATTCCATTATTTAAAACAACTTTATTATACTAACACAAAATATTACATCCAGTTTTATGGTGAAATTGCTATACAACTCAATGTTTAATATGTAGCTTGAATGAGCATTGCATTAGAGTTGATGTTGGGACAAGACACTGATGTATCATACCATATCCTATATGTCTAGAGACATTAAGTAGGTTTAATAACATACATACCTACAATTTAATGGATATCATAAACCAAAGGGTCCATAAAATAGTAAATTATTATATATAATATAATATTAGTTTCGATGAACATGTTAACAATTTGAAATACAAGCATATTTTACATGATATCATATCTTATAAGGTCCATATAGTGTAACAAACCCAAATTCAAAGCAAATGTTTGATTTACGTGATATATACCCATTACAAAAGGGTGCACAACTTACATGATGGTAGAATATTTAATTAGAATTTTTCTATTATCTAAAGTGGATGAGATCTTTGTGAGATATTATTTGATTACAAAAAAGAACCACATTGATGTTTATTACTTCTTATGTTAAAATTAAGTATTTTAATTATATATATATATATATAAGATTTTATAAAAAATTTACATATTATAATACAATAATTATAATATTTTATATATAATGTTTTATGTCACATAAGGAGTCCACTCCTTCCTTGTGTAAAACAAATGCTTTGAGTATATAATTTTAATCACACAATTCGTTGCTTATAATTCTCTGTATTTTTCTATTATAGTGGATTTCTATACTCCAGTTTTGGCTCAACTTAGCCATAAAACTTAGTATCTATAAATAGCCTTTTTGATCCCCTGCAATGGAAGATGAAAGATGGTGGAAGAGGAGTTTCACAAAGAACTCCATCACTAAGTTTGAAATATATCATTTCCACCATTCACATAATGTCTTGAAGGAATACCAATTCAAAAAAGGAAATAAATCCTCTGATCACTTGTAATTGGGTCTATGGCTTCATGTTTTTGTGATCAAAACAAATGATGGGTTGGTGACCATCATCTTGCTTCTATTGGGTGTAATCACAGTGAAATAGAACTAAAACCTCATTGTAATTTATGGTTATGCATCCCTTGTGGTAGGATTTGGAGCATGGCCATTAGATAAATTATTTCTATTCAAACCCAATGAGACATAGAAATCTTCACCTTAAAGAGAAACAAGATTACCAAAGCTGAAATATTGATACATAAATTTGAACCCTTTACTCCTTCTACCATCAATAAATTTTGGTATCCTGCGTCTTTATCCTCTATACATGTGTAATTCAAACACATGATGTGTTAAATGGAATGGTCCATGTTATTTTTTTTAGTCACGATTTTGTTCTTCACTTGACTTGGTCTTATCTAAGTGCTTGGAAGATTGACACATTATAATTTCTAGTCATTGTAATTTGTATAAGACCACCTCCTTTGAAAATTGTGAGATAGATTACACTTCCCTTAATGTCCTTTTAAGTTTAAGTAACTTTCATATCATTTTAAGAGGTACGTAAAATCATGTAACTATGTAACTATACAAATAATTTAAATGAATAATTTTCTATCAAAAGTTGATTGATATGACTTGAAATGTTGATATTTTACTCCAATCTAGTATATAGTATTGTTGTCAAATATATTATTCATGTTATGCAATAATTGAGGTTGAATAAAATAGTTCTTAAAGATATCAAATCCAATTTCAATGCCATTATCCTTAAGGTTGGTTTCATAGAATATTTTGACTCATTCAAGACCATATCCCTTAGTAATGTGGTTTATAAAGTGATTTATAAATTCGTGGCTAACATGTTAAAAATAGTTCTTATAAAACATATTTATTAGGAGTAAATATTTTCATGGTTATGAACAAATATTTGATGATAGTAAATTATTTTTCATGAACTAATCAATTAAATTTATTCTTGGAATCAAAATGTTATGTTTATCAAGTTGGACATGAACAAGTCATTTAGTAGATTAAATTGAGACTTATTTCCTATTATCCTGGAAAAAATAGGGTTGAATAAAGATTGGAATAATAAGGTGTCTAATTACATCAGATCTCCATAAACATTTGTGCATGTGAATTACGATCCTACTAATTTTTTGGAGGACCAATAGGGTTAAAACAAGGAGATCTTCTATCTCCTTATATTTTTATGATTACAACCAAATCTATTTAGATCTATAAGAATTAAAAAATGATGGTATTTATATTTCTAAAAATTTATTAAAGTAACGTATATAAAAATAAAAAATAGAAATATTAATAATTAAAAATATATAGCTTTCCTAGTTTCTCTTTTTTTTTCTAAATTATAAAACTAAAAATATGATTATTGATTAAAATATTAAAAAGGACAAAATAATCTTGTAAAACATGACATTAGTAGTTGTTAGACTGTCCTTTATAAATACTTCAATTTAAAATAGACACCGATAATTCAATCTATTAATGTATCTATACATTTTTAGGGAGATTATAGTTTTATTTTTTTACTTTTTTAAAAATAAAATTAAATAATTATATTTTTATTGTTCATTTTTATGTTAAAATAGGTAACACTTTTTTAAAATTGATAATAATTTATTAATTTAATTAAAATGGTAAGAAAAAGTTTGGTTGCAATTGTTGACAGGTGCTAATAATAATTTGGTTGCTATTTACACAGTTTTTCACATAATGTTTTCTAAAAGATTTGATTGTGAAAGCATCAAATCTCTTAATAAATTTATTATTTTATTTAATATAGTTTATGAATTAATGTAATTGTGTTGGAGGCATTTTATAGGGATAGTATTGAAAGATTCATTTCATATCTATCGCAAAAGATAATGTTTTTTTGGTCAATTAAGTGTTGACATGTTTTGGAAGGTATTATCTAAAGTTTTTTTTGCTCATTTAAATGCTGACGTGTTCTGGAAGGCACTATCTAAAGTTCCCTATTACTTTAATTAATTATAATTTATGAACTAATGTAATTAAGTTAGAGGCATGCTATAGAGAAAGTATTGAAAGATTCAATGCACATCTATCCCAAAAGCTATTTTTTAGCTCATTTATGTGTTTAAATGGTGCACTTTGGAAGGTATTATCTGAGGTTTCCTTAACACTTGGTAGTGATATCCATGGGTTGGATATGTGATAGAAGAAAAGTTTCAATGAAGCAAAGATGACTAGGATGATAAAGACATCAATAAAAAAATTGGAAAGAAAATAGTCTAAATTAAAAATACCTCACATGTTGCAAAGGCATTGCATGACCAGATTATTCTACTCAAATAATATTATTTCATCATTGATCATATTATTTCTGTGATTGTTCTTTGCATAACAAAGGGACCAAAATTCATTCAATAGAATATAAAGTATCTTGTAATATAAAATTATATATATATATATATATATATATATATATATATATATATATATATATATATATATATATATATATATATATATATATATATATATATATATATATCAATGCTATAGAGAAAGTATTGAAAGATTCAACACACATCTATCACAAAAGCTATTTTTAGCTCATTTATGTGTTTAAATGGTGCACTTTGGAAGGTATTATCTGAGGTTTCCTTAACACTTGGTACTGATATCCATGGATTGGATATGCGATAGAAGAAAAGTTTCAATGAAGCACAGATGACTAGGATGACAAAGACATCAATAAAAAAATTGGAAAGAAAATAGTCTGAATTAAAAATACCTCACATGTTGCAAAGGCGTTGCACGGCCAGATTATTCTACCCAAATAATATTATTTCATCATTGATCATATTATTTATGTGATTGTTCTTTGCATAAACAAGGGACCAAAATTCATTCAATAGAATATAAAGTATATTGTAATATAAAATAAAATATAAGATATATTATCCTGTAATATATATATATATATATATATATATATATATATATATATATATATATATATATATATATATATATATATATATATATATATATATATATATATATATATATATATATATATATATATATATATATATAATAATAATAATAATTTGGTTGCTATTTACACAGTTTTTCACATAATTTTTTCTAAAAGATTTGATTGTGAAAGCATCAAATCTCTTAATAAATTTATTATTTTATTTAATTATAGTTTATGAATTAATGTAATTGTGCTGGAGGCATTTTAAAGGGACAGTATTGAAAGATTCATTTCATATCTATCGCAAAAGATAATGTTTTTTTGGTCAATTAAGTGTTGACATGTTTTGGAAGGTATTATCTAAAGTTTTTTTTGCTCATTTAAATGTTGATGTGTTCTGGAAGGCACTATCTAAAGATCCCTATTGCTTTAATTAATTATAATTTAAGAACTAATGTAATTAAGTCAAAGGCATGCTATAGAGAAAGTATTGAAAGATTCAACGCACATCTATCACAAAAGCTATTTTTTAGCTCATTTATGT